>CAUYON010067714.1:0-29364 GCA_963573935.1 Arctocebus calabarensis | reverse complement strand
TATCCCTGTATTCCTGTGCTATAATTGGGTTTTAGCCTTCATATGAAAGCTATAAATTAGCTTCATATTAGGGCTGAGTACATTGGATACTTTTTCTTCCATTCTTGAGATACTTTGCTAAGAAGAATATGTTCCAGGTCTTATTTTTTATATTTAGATGTCTTAGAGTCTTAAATATGTCCAAAGATAGTGGAGGGATGGTTCTTTTTTCCTCCACAGTCGCTCACTATGTTGGGTTCTGTTGTTCTGTATCTAGAATATAGGACAGGCTCCATGGCTGTTTACTGATGGTAGCAATGATCAGAGTGATTTTGGTAGCATAGTAGTTCAAGAAGCTGAAAGGAAACTTTTTTTTAGTAGCAAAAGAAAATACAATGTGGACTCCTAGCCTTGGGACATGTTCCACTACTTTATTACCCTAAAGAAAATTCTAGCATGGAGTTTTCTAGAATCTCTTTTAAGAAGTCTTCCCAGAGTAATTCTTTATTACTTCATTTTGACAGGCATAATGTATCTATTAACAGCTTATTGCTCTTCTATGCTTTATAGAACCCATAATTTTTCTAGACTAGAGAAAACACTCTGAGATGATGCGTCAGAATATTGACCATTCTCTGAGAATACAATGATATTAGCGTTTGTTTTCAGTTTCTATTCCTGATATAGTCATGTGAGGGAAAGAGAATACATCAGAAGAAAAGAGCATTTACTACATTTCTTTCTTTCTTTTTCTTTTTTTGTTTTTGAGACTGAGTTGTGCCCTGTTGTCAGATGCTAAAATGCTGTGTGTCAGTCGAGCTCACAGCATCCTCAAACTTCTGGGTTTAAGTGATCCCTTGCCTCAACTTTTCAAGTAGCTGGGAGCTGGGACTACAGGTGCTTGCCACAATGCCTGGCTAATTTTTCTATTTTTTTTTAATTTTAGTAGGGATGGATTCTTGTTCTTGCTCTTGCTCAGGCTGGTCTCAAACTCCTGATCTCAAGAATCTTCCTGCCCCAGCCTCCCAGAGAGCTTGGATTACAGGTGTGAGCCACCATGGCCAGGATTTCATTGTTCACATCATCTTTTACGGTACACAGGTAGATGATGGTCAGTCATTGCTCAGTTATAAGTCAATAAGATTTCTCTATGTTTAAGAATATGTATGTAGCTAGAAGATTTAAATTTTTATAACTATGCTCGTTCTTTTCATTATCTGCTCAACACTGTAGATCCTTGTGTTTGCACTACCACCATTTTCATATCTCTTAGTATCAAAACCATTGCAATCATAGTATCACTTAGGTACAGTATATTGGGTGAGCCAACAGAGGGGTGAAATTTGGGGTTCTGAAATGTCCTCAGCAATGCACAGCTCATTTAGATTTTGGATTCAGTGTTGAAAAACTTGTCCAGTCCACTGGATGGCAAAGGAATAGCTTGCCTGGAGGACAACTTTTGAGTAAAAGCCTCTCAGGGGTGAAGGAGCAAACCAGGTGGTTATCTTTCTGAGTTTTTTCTTTCTTATCAGTGATCCCTACAGAAGATATCTCTGACTTCTGGTCACCAATAAGTGTGTGGGTTTCTTCCCAATGGAAACCAATCAATTCTGCAGCAGATGCCAACCAAGCACCAACTACATCAATTTAATTCTGACATTATCTACCTGGAGATTGCATCAATCCCATAGGTTGGGGGCTCAGTTTCACAAGATTGCCCCCACTCCCCATGCCAATGGCAAGCTCCAGATTATCTCACCTGTGCTTCTGACCCACTGACTTTAAGTTGGACTTCTTATAGCCTCTTCCTTGGATTTGATTCGTTTGCTGAAATGGCTCACAAAACACAGGGGAATACTTGTTCACATTTACTGGCTCATTTTAGAGGTTATCACCAAGGATACTGATTTGCATCTGATGGAAGAGTTGCACAGGGCAAAGTATGTGGGAGGGAGTGCAGAACTTCCACTCTTTCTCTCAGGAACATTTGCATGTTCTGCTACCCAGAAGTTCCCAAAATTCAGTCTTTTTATTATTTTTTTAATGGAGGCTTCAGTATATAGACATATTGATTAAATAATTGACCTTCTTGATCCTAGGAGGTTGGAAGATGGGGCTAAAACTTGCCATAGCAACCCTGTAATCATGATTTGGTCTTCCCAGTGACCAGCTCTCATTCTGTAGTGACCTAGGTGTGGGACCATCCATCCATCAATTTATTAGTTTGGAAGATGGGATTGAACTTTCCATACCAACTCTGTAATCATGATTTGGTCTTCCCAGTGACCAGCTCTCAATCTGGAGTTACCTAGGTGGGGGATCATCCATCCATCAACTTATTAGCATTAAATAAAAATCACTTTGAAGATTCCCAGTAATTTAGAAGGTGTATGCTAAGTAACTGGAGAAAAGACCAAAAGTATATTTTGCACAAATCACAATACCACATTATGTTTAGTCCTTATATGTCCTTAGGCAACTCTAGACTATAAATATTTCTAAGGCTTTCCTTATTTTTGATGACCTTGAGAGTTTGAGGAATACTGGTTTGGTATTAGGCAGTCTTTCAGTGTTGGTTTGTCCAGTATTTCTTAGGGCTTATGATTTTGTTGGACAAAGACCACAGAAGTGCTGTTTTCATATAATATTAAGAAGACACCCTATCATCATGACTTATCACCATTGGTTTTGACCATGATCAACTGGCTGCAGCAGTATTTGTCAGCTGTCACCACAGCACAGTTACTCTTCTTCTCTCTTTTATTTAGAAGTAAGTCACTATTCACAGCCTAATCTTAAAGATTTGGGAGCAGTGGTACTTGAAGGAAGATTACACAATTTACTTGGAAATCGGCAGGAGAGATTTGTGTAATCTTATTTATTTATATGGAAATTTATTATGCTTTGGAAGTTATAATGCTATGCTACATGATTTATTTTATTGTTAAAGTCATTCCAGCTTTAGCCTTAATAACTCTTTCAGTTGACTGCTGTATTTCTTGGATAGATCCCTACTGGGGTGTGTGTTTGTGTCTGCATATGTGTTTGAGTACTTCTTTACTTTCTTACATTATAGGATGTTTCAGGCTCATCTTGTATGTTTCCTGCCTTAGTTGCAGAATCAACCACTTCTAAGGAGAGCCTAGTTCTTATTATTAGAGAAACCCAAGGTCCCTGGGTGTGCTCGTTGTTATTGGGATCTCATTGTACTAGACCCTTCAGTTGACAGACCAAGTGAATATGTATGTTTATTATTCTGTCTTAACAGATCATTATGGCTGTTGTATTACCAGTGGAGTGAATACCAGTAGAATGAAAATGCAGGAAGCTCAGTAAAGAGGTTCTTATCATCTAGGAGAGAGAGGATTATGGTTTGGAGCAGAGGCTGAAACAATAAGATATTGCTGTTGATTTCATTTATCACTAATGTTCAAATTGTCTGCTGTCAAGAAAAACTCTCCTATACTTTTGCAAGCTATTTGGTCACCAAGATTTGATCTCTTAGGTGACACAAGCTTAATGTTGAATAGAGAAGATACAACCATGTGTAAAACTTGATGGTTTTATATTCACACCCACATGCTATGTATTGTTTGACATTATTGGGATTGCTAAAAACAATTATAACACCCCATATGAGACAGGGAGTTGGCAGGCACTGATTTGGGCATTGCTTAATTGTACAGGCATTGTTTAACTGAGTCAGGAAGTCTCAAAACTAAGTTTTGAACTATCTTGATTAAAACAAGATGGAGGCAGGACAAATTGGTTAGAACCAAGTTGGTGGAGAAATTGTCCCTGGATCTTACAGCTTCATTATACAACACTTCATTACCATGAAAGTTTCTAAGAAAACCTCCCACTCTAATCATGTACGTGACACTATGACATTTCCTCCTATTTGAAAATATTTAGTTTAAAGGAGGATATCACTCTAATTCCAGGAAAACAGCACCCCTTTCAAGAAATAACATGAATATTCTACCCCTTGTTTAGCTTATAATTAAGCTAGTACTTCAAAGGGATAAAGAAATCATGGGGCTGGTTTTCCTCTGTAGGCATAGCCAGCCTGTAATCTCTCTGGGGAGTAGGTTTTCTATACTTTCTAAATAAAACTCACTTTCACTTTATACTGTCAGCTTACTCCTGAACTCTTTCTTGAACGAAGACTAGGACCAACTTGTACTTCAAGTGGCTCCCATCATTGAGAGTCACTTTCCTGTGTCACAATCATGGTAATAACATAAGTAGGAGCATGAAAAACCAGGCTGAAGTAGCAGTGGTCAATATCGAAAGGCTGAAGTGCACATGAGAAGCAGATAGGGAATACACAAAAGTGACATCAAACTAGATATTGGAAAGTAAAGAAAAATGGTAGTCACAGCTGAGTTCAAACTTTGTAGACCACTCCCAAGCTAGTGACATTCACAAAAACAATGGATTTCAGAGTGGGAGTTTATTCAACAGGAAGTTAATGAGTGCCATTTTAAATAGAGTTTGTGATGAGTTGAAGGTTTTTAAGTATACTTAAGTGGACATATTAAAACTGCTTTTCTTTTAAAAATAATTGTCTTTTTAAAAAAGAATTAATTCTCATTTGAAAACTAATTCGAGAATACAATATCTTAAAAATGCGTACTTTGCCATATCCGAAAGATAAATATTTAAACATCTGGGGAAGTAAAGCTCAATGGAAATCATGCAAGTGGGGGGAAGGGGAAGGAGAGGATGAGTGAAAACCTACCTAAGGGGTGCAGTGAACACTTTCTGGGGGATGGGGACACTTATAACCCTGACTCAAGTGTTACAAAAGTGATCCATAACCAAAAAAATTTGTACTCCCATAATACTTTGAAATAAAAAGAAATAAAAAATAAAAATAAAAGGAATAAAGAGAGAAAAATTTGATGCCATTCTGTACAACAAACATTTTCACCTATTTAATTTGAACATGTATATTAGGAGCATATGAACACACATTTTCATAGCTCATCTTGACAGGTGATAACCGCTGCTGAATATAATTGATACCATCACTTATTGAGAGTGACCAAGCATTTAATAGTTTTACTCTTCATCTCCCTAGAACTGTAAGAAAACAGAGGAATTATAAATGCCTGGTCTGTTATGGTCAAGTTTTATAATTCATTTATTACGAAAAATAGATCGAGACAGCAACGTTGTCATATATTACCACATTAGTCTCAAAGATCCAGTTAATGTTTAATAATGTTTACATACCTGACAAGAAAAGCCATGGGTTGACTTGATAATATTGAACAGCTGTTAAGATCTGGCACTTTTGTAACGGCTTCAAAGGACCTGGATTAAAAGAAATTCTTTAATAGAATACTTCACACATTAACATCCTTTAGAGGAACCAGTTCAATTGACTACATTTAGGAGATAAATCATCAAATTCATCAAAGAAACCTATGCAACACCTATTGTTGTCCAAATTTAACAGAGTTCTAAATGAGATCAAGAATGTGTATGCCCTGGCAATTGTACATATGAAGGTATTAAGGTTATCAATTCTTGGGAGCATTAGGACTTATTCTATAAAGTGATACTACATAATTCTTTTTTAAATGTTACATTTGTGGATACTTTTGAGGCTGAAAACTTCTTTGCATACATTATGTCAGTCTACACAGTAGTCTCATACTATTAGAAAAGTAGATATTATTTCCAGTAATATTTATAATACTTAGGAAAATAAGGAACTTATGTCAGATTGAATAGCTAATATACACATGAAGGACCAGGACAAGAAGCCAGGTCTTCTGACCTTCAGACCAATACATCCACTAAACTATTTTATTAGAATTCAAAACAAATAAGAGCATTTTACATAGTTAGGATCTTTAAACTTTAATTTTCTTATCTGTAAAAAGAGCATAATATTAACTCTTCTTTCCATTTCATAAGTTATAATTAAATATAAATTAAATTCCTGAACTACATGAATTTTTTTTAATGAAACAATTTATAGATTGAATTATGAAATCTCCCTTTTTATTCTATACAGGTCCAGTTGTATCCAAATTCATCATGTACAGTTGTGTAAAATTGACCAAGTGATAATTTCCATACTCTCATTTTACGTACAAAAAAGCTCCTCCTTCTAATTTAAACTTGACTTATTTTAAGATTTGACTTGTGATTTACTTTCCTGCTCAAGCTCATATTTTTCATAAATGGCATAAATTATTATTGTAACCAAGAGCATTTAACATATTAAAAATAATTATTGCAGGCTCGGCGCCTGTGGCTCTACGGGCTAAGGCGCCAGCCACGTACACCTGAGCTCATGGGTTCGAATCCAGCCTGGACCCACCAAACAACAAGGGTGGCTGCAACCAAAAAAAAAAAAAAAAAATGGCCGGGCACTGTGGCAGGCACCTGTAGTCCCAGCTACTTGGGAGGCAGAGGCAGGAGACTCGCTTGAGCCCAGGAATTGGAGGTTGCTGTGAGCTGTGATGCCACTGTACTCTATCCAGGGTGACAGCTTGAGACTCTGTCTCAAGAAAAAAAAAATAATAATAATTATTATTGCAGACATTTAAAAGTAGACAATAAGTGGTATCAAATTACTACCTGAGTTGTACTGTTCCTGTAAGAGGGACAGGTATCAACAAGCATGGGACAATTTCCATGAAAAACACACGTATTTTCCTAGTTGGTTCAGACTGAAATGACAGAGAACCAGAGATTGAGCGGCTTAAACAACATTTATTCCACCCAGTTCTGGAGGCTGGAAAGTCCAAGGTCAAGATGTTACCTGACAAAGAGGGTCCAGCCATCTGTCACTGTCAGCCAATATGCAGAGACAGGGATAGGTCCACCAAACTTTATTTGTCAGCAGGCCAGGATTCTAGAGAACAGTGAGAGTAGCCTCTCCAAGACCATTCTCCTCTTCTATTTCCAAATGACAGTTTTATTCATAATAGTTGACAGTAAAGACCACATTAACCCTCGTTTCAAATAACAACCAGCACAACTCAGTGACAATCTATTACATTTCCAATTCAAAAGTCAATTCTTAAATCATTCAACATGGGCATCTTTAGGGTGGGACATAAATTTACAAAACAGTAAGAATAGGAGACTGGGAGTGAAGACCAGCTGTGTCATGTCCTCCCCAGCCTGGCAGACTCTATTCTATCCTCACTGCCTGTGCTGTCATTGGCACTGGCAGATCCGAAGTCTGCTGAGGGCACTGTACCTGATTTGCACATGGCCATCTTCTGGTTGTAGCCTCACACAGCTAAAAGGAAAATCATCTCTTTCGTGTCTCTCCTTGTAAGGATACTAATCACTTAGAGTTCCACTCTCATCACCTAATTACCTCCCAAATGTCTTACCTCTCAATACCAGTATATTGGGAGTTAAGACTTCAACACACAAATTTTTGGGGACACGATCCATGTATTACAAGTACCCTAGGAGAAGCCTTCAAAAGGAGAGATCATGTGAGGAATAATGTCTGAACTCAGGGGTCAGGGTCAGAGGGGCGTATGTGTGTTCCTTGTCAATGTGATTGTCCTCTGATCTTCCGCAAGTATCATTGCCTGACTCCGGAAACACAATTAAAAACATTTTGGTAAACTCTCCATAATCCAAGGAACACCTGACTGACAGAAGCTAGATTCCAGGGCCAAGTACAAGGTCTCTCTGTGTGTGGCTTTGTAGATGAAACATGTTGACATATGATATGGAGCTACCCATAAACTAGAGCAGCAAAACAGAATAACCAGGGTAGGCAAATCATTGTGAAGACTGCATGGTAAGGAGCAGCGCCTGTGGCTCATCAAGTAGGGTGCTGGCCCCATATACTGAAGGTGGCAGGTTCAAACCCGGCCCCAGCCGAACTGCAACAAAAAAATAGCCAAGCGTTGTGGAGGGCGCCTGTAGTCCCAGTTACTTGGAAGGCTGAAGCAAGAGAATTGCCTAAGCCAGGAGCTGGAGGTTGCTGTGAGCTGTGTGACGCCATGGCACTCTACTGAGGGTGATAAAGTGAGACTCAGTCTCTACCAAAAAAATAAATAAATAAATAAATAAATAGACTGCATGGTAAGAAAACACATCAGCCTAGGAAACAAGTCAAGGGAATGGGAAATGGTGGAAGAAGGAGATATTCAGGGGAAGAGTTCCTAGCTTAAAGACTAGGCTGGAGGAATGGAAGGCCTTGGTTTCCAACTGATGGGGAAGTCACACCAGCCTAGTGAGTGATAATAATGAGAGGAAGAGAGAGTTTGATTAAATCTGCTCCATCTCTGGTTGGTGTTATGTGTAAAAGAACTGGGAACCTTGCTTTCCTTCGCTTTTAGACACTTAGCATAGGGGACTTGCATTCACAAAAAGAGCACAAGACACAAAAATACGCTTAAACTGTTTTAATTAAAAGCAACATAGGTCAATGTATTTTAAATATGTAGCAGTTACTATTTTATCGAATTTAGTCTGACCTATTTTTTAGAATGAAGATTTCTTTTATCTACATTTCAGTGTGTTTACTTAAAAATAGTTATTTCTTAAATTGGCTTTTCTTTCTTCCATTGGTAAGAATGGACTGTCAATTGATCTTTTAATTTACTTGTTTTCTACTTAATGGATTGTTTACTCCAAGGTGATATTCATATTTAACATAAGTATTCTGAATTAACTTTTGTGGACAATCTGTATACTCTCTGAAATTGAGATCTCCAAAACAAACAGAAGCATTCAAAAAATAGCTCTCCTCTTTTAGATACACTAAATAATTATAAATTTTTTATAAAAATTATAGTATAATTATAATTATAGTCCATGAGACTATAAGAAATTTCAGCATAAATGGCAGAAAAATAGCAACAGTTCATGCTTTTTATTTTAATTTATGAATTCTCAAAAGTAAGTTTAAGTTATATATATATGAGCAGGGGCTTTTCTGGAAAAAAATTCTAAAATTGCCTCATAAACATTTTAGCTAACTTTTATTTGTAAGCAATGTATAGTTGCCTTCTAAGAACTTTTCAATTACCTTACTTGATTCTCACATTGCCATGAAATTTTATTAGGCATTTATTTTTCTTGTCTTCTAATATAGTAACAAAAAGTATACACAAGAAACACTGTTTAAAATAATTTGGTTGATTCTTTCTTAACCCAGAACATAGCACATAAAGGTTAGACACTCTTTTGAATAATATCAAACAAACTAAAGTTATGTAATAGGAATAAGATATTTTATATTGATACAAA
Organism: Arctocebus calabarensis; assembly: GCA_963573935.1. Classification (NCBI taxonomy): domain Eukaryota; kingdom Metazoa; phylum Chordata; class Mammalia; order Primates; family Lorisidae; genus Arctocebus; species Arctocebus calabarensis. Next base: position 20,139 of record CAUYON010067714.1, on the reverse strand, counting down.
GAGAGAAATTGGTTATTTATAAATGTATATAAGAAAATGTGTTCAGTGACTTTTATTGGAGACATTTTTTTCTTTTCCTAGAGATTATCTATCATCACGTTAATTTCAATGACCCAAGTCTCACATGTGATCCATTATCCTCCTTAGTTTGATGAAAAATGTGTTTATCTAATTTAAAATTATTTAAAATCATTTTCAAATTAACAATTCTATAAAAGCCCCCAAATCCAAATGGTGCTATGTTTATTTAAATATAGGAAACTCAGAGTTGTTGACTCACTGGGAGTTCATTCATTTGCTTATGAAAGAAGCATCTGTAGCATCTGGTATGTGCAATCCTTGCTTTGAACACTTGCCTGGCACCCGGGTCAGTCTACGTCCTTGTTCTCATAAAACTTAGAAAGAAGAGACAGACAAGAAACAAGTAATCAAAGAAAGAAGAAATAAAAAAATCTTTTCATGTAGATATTTGAAAGAAGAGTATAGAAGACAGTAAAGAGGTTGCATCTTGCTGGAGGAAGGTGAAGGGATCACGGTGAAACCTGCCATTTTCATTGGTTGGTTTGCTGAAGGATCAACTCACAATTATGGTAGATTAGTAAGAGAAAGTGTTATTTCCAAATACCATGTGCATGGGGGGAACCACAAGAATGTTTACCCACAGTCTCAGTGGTGGTCAGAGACCTTTATAGATGCCTTTTGGAAGGGAGAGGAAGGGTGTGGAAAGTATGCATGCAGTAAGTGGCTGCTACAGGGGATGTGTGTAGATGGGAGGGTACAGATTGATTTGTAGGTTAACCTGAGAGATAGGTCTCCCGTGCTTCAAATGACTCTGGGGCCAGGTCTATTAGCATGTCATAGGGAAGTCAGCAGCTCCTTTTTAATTCACAATCAGGTTACTGAGGTTTTATGTAGATAGAGGAAAGGCCTCTTTCAATGCTGATCGTGAATGGACTTTAATTCAAAATACTCTTTCTACCAAGGAGTCATATTTGGGGGCAAAATTTCATTAGATCCTTCAAGGGAACACATTAGGTAGTGTGACCACAGAAGGCTTCTTTAGAAAGGTGATACTTAAATTAGATTTATTTCAATAAAATTTTTCAAGAACAATTTAAGCTAATGTTTTCTTTGTCAGAGTTTGAGGACAATTGTCAAAAGAAAATTAGGATATCATAAAATATAGAAGCAGAATACACTTTGGAGATTGCCTGTTTGAATAACTTCTTGTAAAAATCAGAAAATTTTGAAAAGAATGGTGACTTGTCCAAATTTTATAGCACACTTCTCAGAATTGTTGAGTGAAACACACTTCTCTAGATTACCAGATCCACAGTCTTGTGTTACCATTTTATTAAAAAAAAATGTTTTTCCATAAAACATGAGTCTTTTCATACAGACTCCAATGCACCAACACCACCTCCTATTTTCTAAAGCACTTGATAAAGATTATTTTAAATAAAAATATGCACTCTAAAGAAATAAAATGACAGTCAATAACAAAATAATAATTAAGCAAGAATTGTCAACTTAAATTATATTAAATTGAAATTGTATTAAAAAAATTAAAACAAATATACCTGCTAACATTGAGCACAAACAGTATAAATTAACTTCCTGGGAGTCAAACCAATGTATGCACAATGAAAAAGATGGTTTTTATTTTTTCACTCAAGGAAGTTGAATAGTTCAAAAAACGAGAAAGGCCTTTCTAGCTATGAACATAATTTTTCACAGGAGATTTTTTTACGTGAGGCACAGTGAAAAAATAAAAGGACAATATTTTCAAGTAGAGTTTATAAATACAAGTACTTTCTAAGTGGAGATGATTATATGGGTTCTCCATAAGAAGGAGCAGTTTGATATTAAGTTTTGGTTCCTTCAAGGCTCTTGTAGGAGAGGAGAAGGAACAGGACAGGTAGTTGAAGAAATAGTAATACATTTCAAGAATTTAAACAATTTCAGACTTCTGGTTACCTGACTACATGCTGGAAGAAATTTTAAAGGTTTTTGAGGGGGATTTATTTGTCTAAGAAAATCTTCTTATCTCTAATTTATTAACTTAAAAAAGCCTTTCAGAAGATGGCCAGACATGGTGGCTCATGCTTGTAACTCTAGCACTCTGGATTGGTTGCCTGAGTTCAGGAGTTCAAGACCAGCCTGTGCAAAGTGAGACCACGTCTCTACTGAAAATAGAAAAAAAAAAAAAAAAGAAAATCTACCTGGGTATCGTGGCAGGTTCTTGTAGTCCCAGCTACTTAGGAGGCTGAGACAGGAGGATTGCTTGAGTGAAGAATTTGAAGTTGCGGTGAGCTATGATGTCATACACTCAGCCCCAGGGTGACTGAGTAAGACTCTGTCTTTAAAAACAAACAAACAAAAAAGCCTTTCAAAAGATACTATAAAGGGTATTGGTCCTAAGTAAAATAGGCAAGATTTCAAATTTCAAATTCCAATATCCCCTAGCATATTTAAAGGCAAGCAGAACCACTCTGTCCAGGGGAAAAGAACTCACGAGGTGAGGACTCCATTTACACAAAGGGACAGTCAGAAAATAGAAGGTTGGCCCCAAAATAACAAGTGATGGAGCAGACAGCGTGATCCTCTGTGTTGGAGGGTGTGTGTTCTGTGCAGAAAACACTCTCCACTGCCTGGTCCATGCTGTCTCACCCATGTCCTGGGCAGAGGAAGGAAGATCAAAAATAGCTTATGATCCTCATAATGGATGGTAATTCTTTTACCCTGGAGAATCTGGAGAGCTTTAATTTAAAAAAACTCCATGTCATTTTGTGTCACCTAAAACTTTCTAAGATATCTGCAAAGTCGTTGTGTTGGCTCCTGAGACTATACCGATTTCATTCTGTGTCAACCTCAGCATAGAAATTTTCCACTTTCTCATTAAATCCAATTAGTCAAGGCTTTTAGGAAATTTTGCCAGAATTAGCAGATTCAATTGAAAATGTGAGATTTACTATGAGAGGTCATATATACTGCACAGTTTTCCTTTAATATCTTTTTTTCTTCTCCTTTGATGCTCCAATTTTTATTCTCAGACTTTAATATCCTTACACATCATCTGCTATTCAAAAAATACCCTAGAGGGTTCAAAAAATACCCCGTCTCCTCCCAATGGCCAAATGGCAACTTATCAAAATATTTCTTTCAAATGATAACAGAGTTATCACTGAGAAATTCTGACAGGATTTGTTTTCCTCCATCTTTTTACTTCGTTGTATTACTGCAATCCCATTTAAGATGCTCACAAAGACTTTGTACCATATGGACCAGAATGAAATGGGACACAAACTGGGGTGTAGAACATTTCTGCTCCTTCAGGTGTGATGTTAGTGGCACGGAACCGAGCCATGCCATAATAACAACGGGAGACAGCCACAGTGCTCTAATGTAGATCAGCTTATGTGGGTGTGACAGCCAGAAAACCCCAGGTTCATAAGACCAGCAGGAGGGGCAGAGGGCAACAGCTTCCTCTCCTTAGTGTTAGGGCCTAGGGTGAGCAGGAGTAGAAGGAGAGCCCCTGTAGCTGCTGTAGCAGAGAATCAGAATTGATGATGTGGCCTGGGGATTCAAAATGATGGGGCCAAGAATGGGACAGAAAAAAGTTATGATGTATTAATGATAGGAAGATGGTATCCCATGGTCACTATGTGATATTCCCCGGGGAATTCCCAAATCAGTCCATTAGTGGTGAGTTGAAACTGGGCTTTTCCACGACATCGTGGACAAGGCTAAGCTTGCTAAGTCCCATGTTATGGCTTTCGTGACATTGCTCCACTCCTCAGTTTGATGAAGTCTGAACAAAGAAGGGTTGCACTTGCATTGCACTTGGAGGTCACCATTAACCAAAGACCTCCTGCTCATTTGAAGAAAATCCGTGCCTGCTTTCAGGAGTCACAGGTGGATTCCAATGCTAGTGCCACCTTTTCCCTGAAAGAGTTCAAATTCTACTTGATAGTGATTTTCTTATGGTCTCAGAGACCTGTAACCTTCATTTCATGTTTATATAGCTGGGAGGCCAAAGGCGTGTGAAACATTTGGGGAAAAGTTTGGTTATAATTCAGGGCATCATGTGCCACTTCTGCTATCTTCTTTCTTTACTACATCGATATTTCCTGAGAGTTAACGTTTTAAAATTGGCACCAAGAACTTTATAATTACGGTGAAACAGGTGGCTGGGGATTAATTCAGCTTCTGAATTACTTGCCTTGCCCTTTCCCCCTCAGTCATTTTCTTTCCAATTTTTTGGCATTTGCTTTAGCTTTCAGTATTACATGTGTGGCATTCACTAAATATAACAATAGGAATTCTAATAGCTAATAATTTTGGACATTTACCAATTTCTAGGTGTTCAATGTACATCACACCTTTTAATTTTAGAGCAGCCCTTGAAATAGCTGTGATATTACCCTGTACTGTACTTGGGGCCACAGAAAGGTTAAGTTCTCTAACCTCCTGTGGCAGGTGGTAAATGGCAGTGCTAGGGTTTCAGACACAGGTTTGGTAGCAGAGACCTTACTATTAATTGCGGTGGGACACTGCTTGCTCAGTTTCAGTAAAAGAAGTGCAGTTCTGGAAATAATGGTCAAACAATTATTTTGCATATGAATAACTGTGCTGGTTTTGTTAGATAACCACTTGGGCAAGCAGGACATAGAATCCCTTCCTGCATGGTTGGCCAAAAGAGACATTTAAGTGAGCCGTGGAAGGCAGAGCAAGGGGCAGCCAGGATTCCCTGAAGTTCAGTGCTAAGATGCAGTTAAGAGACAGATGGCCAGGCGCTGCTGGATTCCAGGTGGGCCTCATTTTCTCCCAGTCTCTGTCCAGTTGTTCTTCCTGACTGCCTGGCCTTTTCTAGAAGCAAGACTAGAGTGGGGGCGTGACTGCAGTAGTGTGAGTGAGGGACAGTGACGGAGATACACCAGGAACATACGAGGAGACCATTTCGCAGGACCTTGTAAGACCTTTGGCTTTTAGTGAAAGTGGATGATAGTGAAGTTTTGCGGAGCATGGGTGCATCCCTGCTCGCCATTTCAAAGGCTCACTCTGGCTGGCTTTGGGGATGAACAAAGCTGGGCTCACAGGCAAGGCTAGAGGTGGCGCTTAATCTTAGGAAATCTCAGCACACAGGTGGTATTTAGAGTCGAGGGGCTGGATGTGATTACTTAGGGAAGGCCAGTCGACAGGGAGGTGAGGAGGAGGCAGGGTGGAGACCTGGGGCACCCCGCTGTGATTGAGGTAAAGAATACAAAGAAAGGAGACTGAGAGGGAACATTCCGTGGATCAGGAGAGACAGTCAGGTGCTTGATGTCTCGAAGGTATTACATGAACTAGATCCCGATCGGCCCTGTTAAGTGATTCCAATAAACCGAGTAATAGGAATGAGTAGTGAGAGTGAAGTGAGAATGAGCCAATGCTCATCACTAAAGAAGGAGCTTAAATTACTGAAAATGAAGAAGAGACACAAAGATGTAACAAATGGCACGCCTCCTTTTCCCCAGAAGGCCCCTTCCCTCCCATCTGATAGAAACATCTCCTCATCTGGTGTCATCAATTCAAAGACGATAGTTTACCCATGACATCAGTTCCACTGATTCACTGTGTTGCTCTAGCATTTTCTTCATCGTTCCATTGTGCTATCTGCTATACTGAGTTACAGTTCACTTTAGAAATTTTATTTTCCTTTTGCAGAATATGATTTTTTTTTTGTAAGACAGAGTTTCACCTTGTAATCCTCAGTAGTGCAGTGGCATCACAGCTCACAGCAACCTCAAACTCTTGTGCTCAAGAGATTCTCTTGCCTCAACCTCTTGAGTAGATGGTACTACAGGCAACTGCTATACTCTTGGCTATTTTTATTTTTATTTTTAATTTTTTTTATTAAATCATAGCTGTGTACATTAATGCAATCATGGGGTACAAAGTGCTCGTTTCATATACAATCTGAAATAGTTTCATCAAACTGGTTAACATAGCCTTCATGGCATTTTCTTAGTTATTTTGTTAAGACATTTATATTCTACATTTAGTAAGTTTCACCTGTACCCTTCTGAGATGCACCGTACGTATGGCCCCACCAATTACCCTCCCTCCATCCATCTCCCCCCAATCTCTCCCTTTCCCATTTCCCCATATTCTTGTGCTATAGTTGAGTTATAGCCTTCATATGAAAGCTATAGATTAGTTTCATAATAGGGCTGAGTACATTGGATACTTTTTCTTCCATTCTTGAGATACTTTGCTAAGAAGAATATGTTCTAGCTCTATTCATGTAAACATGAAAGAGGTAAAAATCTCTATCTTTCTTTAAGGCTGTGTAATATTCCATGGTGTACATATGCCACATTTTATTAATCCATTTGTGGGACACCTGAGCCTCTTGGCTATTTTTAGAGACAGAGTCTCACTCTAGCTCAGGCTGGTCTTGAACTCATGAGTGCAGGCAATCCACCCACCTTGGAATCCCAGAGTGCTGTGATTACAGGCGTGAGCCACCATGCCCGGCCCAGAATATGATCTTCTAGAAAATGTGAACTGCATATTATCTTTGTACTCTCAGAGTCTGGCATGTGTGAAGACAAATCTTACATGGAGATAACATTTTCTGTGCATCTAATATATGCCAGATAGATGTCTTGTAAGGAAGTGAATATTTTCACAGTAAGTTTTTCTCTATGATTGGTAGTCATAATTAATCAACTAACTTTAACCCACATTTTACAAATTTAATAGCTCTGATTCACAGCAGTTAAGTATACACACACACATACATTCACACACAGAGTTATTTATAGACTGATGGCAAAACTGAAATTTGAAACACACCTGACCTCACAAGTCATGATATTTCTACTAAATTACACTAAATAAATAGATGCATGAAAAAAAGCATGAATGTACAGTATATTCCCTTCTAGAATGCAATCACTGCATAGGTTTCCTATCCTAGGGGCATATATGGGAATATGAGAAATTAAGGCTTCAACTTTCTTTCCCTTGTCAGTTCCATCTGATCATGAAGTGGAACTTCACTATCTTTGACTCTTCTGCTTTTCTTCCTTACATTATTCGTATTCATACATAAATGGTCCAGATTTTTGATATTTGCATTTCCCTTCTTCTTGGATGCTATGAGCTACTACAACCTCCTTTCAGGAATAAAGATTTATTTTTTTTCAGGTTTTGGGAGGGCTATCAACTGAAAGCCTTTAGGTGACAGCCCCGGCAGGGATTGCCTAGGTTGCAGGGCTCTGTCTTGCCCAAGGTCACACCCCTTTCCAGGGTTTCTTGTATCTAGTGATTGATTGATGAGGAAACATGAAGGCCCACCCTCTTGCCTGAACTCAGGATAAACCCTGAATGGCTATGACATTGTCAGAACTCTCCATAGGGCTGGCTGGAACACATGTTAAGACTGCGTGTTAGCTCACTTCCTCCCTCTGTCCAGTCCTGCTTCCTTCCACAGAGCTGACAAACCTCCCACTTGTTTGTCTCTGTTTCAGAGCCCAATTCTCAAGGAACTTAAGCCTTGAGTTTAAATGCTGTCACTGCATCATATGTCTTCAGTCTCAGACTGATTCTGAATAGGGGAGTCAGAGTACACAGGCTAGAAGTCCGTGTCTCCCACTTAGGAGTTGTGAGATGCTGAGCAGATCAGTTAATGTTTCTAAGCCTCAGGTTTTTAACCTGGAAAATACCACTAGTAAGCATGGATTAAACAAAAAAATGCAAGTAGAACTCTCAGCAGACTGGCTGACCCATGAAAGCTCTCAATACATGAAAAATACTTGGTTGTCATTAAGGGAAACATCACATCACCTCTGAAATATTGAACAGAAGAGTCAACAGAGATGATCTAATCTGACTTCATTTCACATATGAAGAAAGATTAAGTAAGTTGCTCAAGCTGCACAGTGTGTTAGGGGCAGAATTGAGATTGCAGTGCCAGTCTCCTGACTCTGCTACATCAAGTGAGGGTATGCAGATGTTCTTATATTTCACGAATCTACACTTAACAGCAGTTAGGTTTCAGAAGTGAAGATAATCACCCAGTACAAATGAACATGGGAAAGCATTTCTATTTATCAGTTGTCTGGGCTTCAGATTCCGATGGTGTAGTGATGAATGGGCTAGAAACTTGTGGTTAAAAGATTCTTCTACGTTTCATAAACATCTTTAGGACATGGCTTAGACATGCTAAGAACTTATGGCTCTATCGACCCTGCTGCCCAGAGGCTTTATTTTTCCCTAAAAACTTAAGGTTAAAAAAAAAAAAGTAATCAGTTTAAAAGAAATAGAATTACCAAAGAGAGATAAACATTCACTTACTTTATTTGAATTTTTAGTTGTATTATAAGTGACCATAACACTCAGTCCAAGGATTACTTGAGTTACTGTTATGGCATAATAAAATTTTACATTTTCTCTTGCTTTCTTTAGTCAATACTTAACCAATCAACAAATATTTATTGAACACTTACTATAAACTCAGCAGTATCTGTCCTTTTCTTTATTTCCCAGAGGAGTAAAACAAACTTGCTCCATAAAATTGAACTCTCATTCTCATATATTTACAGAAGACATTTAAATTGTAAGTTCAAGAACCAATCATCACAGTATTTGTTTTGTATAAACTTAAAGAACCTCTACTTCATCAAAACTCCTAGCCTTCCATTAATACTTACTCAAATATGGCTCGGCGCCCATGGCTCAGCGGGATAAGGCGCCAGTCACATACACCTGAGCTGGCAGATTTGAATCCAGCCTGGACCTGCCAAACAACACTGACGGCTGCAACCAAAAAATGGCCGGGTGTTGTGGTGGACGCCTGTGGTCCCAGCTACTTGGGAGGCAGAGGCAGGAGACTCGCTTGAGCCCAGGAGTTGGAGGTTGCTGTGAGCTGTGATGCCACAGCACTCTATCCAGGGTGACAGCTTGAGGCTCTGTCTCAAAAAAAAAAATACTTACTCAAATAGCATATTTTGATAGATAGCAATAATTAAAGATGTAATTGATAAGGCACTAACTGAGTCTGACCAACCATTTAATAGACCCCTTAAGTCTTGGGCTTATCTTAAGTATTGTAGAGCACGTATGTTCCAAATATGTTCAATTTTTATAATTTAACTAACAGTAAAATAATGTTTGACTCACCTCAAAATGGTATCACAGGTGAGTGGAATTTCATGTTCTTATTTCTGAACACAGAGCCAGAAATATTGACCCTATTACGAGAATAAATATCAATAAAACAGCAGGTCTCTGGTAAACAGATATAATTACCAGAAGGATCAGCCTGTTTACACATCAAGACCACTGTCTTCATATATCTTATCCTGTTACATAACTGTCAAATAAAACAGTAATTCCAGAATAAGTAATAGCAATTACACAGAGAGCTGGATGGTTAAATATTGTCATCTTGGTGGGAAGACATTCTTCTCTATCTAACTGAATCTCTAAACAGTGAGCTAATACCGAACCGATGTCTGAAAAACCAATCAGCCGTCATCCAGAGGGCATTTCAGTTGTGACTCCCACATGCTTCCTAGTGTAGTGAAAAAACCCCAGAACTGTCCATGTTGAGCCATGATGCATTTTCATTGTCTTTAACTTTACTTTGGGGAGGGGGTTCCTTTTGTAAAATCAGAATCCCTTAAAAGAGTGAATTTGGCATTGTGACAAGAGCTGCTTTGGCTTCTTAGGCAGTGATCTCAGTATTCTTTTTCTGCTGGTGCTGTGATGGGCACGCTAAGAAGGGTTTCTTGCTGAGCTGCGCGGCTCCTACAGATGAGTGCAGCAGGAGAGCAGGCAGACAGCCAAGGCAGAGAGGCAGAGGAGCGGAGATCACAGCCAAGGCTGCAGAAGGAGACCGGCTCCATGCGGGCAAAAAAAGAGAAAGGTCTGCTCTGAACCCTAAGGTGCTCCTTAACGCCTGCTGGTTTGAGGATTCACCTGCAATTGACCTGGAATGCAGAGAAGAGACTGGGAAAGAGAATGACTGAGATGCTTGGTTTTTTCAGCTACAAGTTTGCATCCTAACAAGCTGGTGAAGTCTCACTGATAGAAATAGTATGCAGGTGTATGGAGCGCTCTGGGTTGATTGATGGGTCTCAGTGACTGGCTGTCACTCCGAAGACTATTTAAATTCTCTCATTGGGTGAGATTTTGGTCAGTTATTCTCTGAGCCATTTTCTTTCAAAAACTCCTTATTGTCCTTTAGGATTAGTGCCACTGTCCTTCAGACTGAGCAAGATGAAGCCTTTCAGTGTCACTCACTAGTCAGTCAAATTGTGACAAAAGGCAGTCTCTTCCTGGTGGGACCTCCGGAGGGAGAGGAGGCAGTGCTCCCAGCAGGTGCTCTTTGCAGCACTTAACGCTGTTGGTCCTGAAAAGAAAGCGTGGGAAGGAGCAGGAAATTGAACTTAAGACACTTCCAAATCAGTGCAATTCAGGCCTAGCTGGTGTTTGTTTATAAAATAGCTCTCTAAGTAATTCACACCCTGTTTCCCATTTAACCTCTTGGACACATGCTTTTGGCCTACCCAAGAGTTTTTTGGAGTTGTCCATAGAAGTGCTGAGGTTGACTCTGACAGAAAGGAATTTGGGGTCAGAATTACTATTTTAAACTTAGGCCTTTGGGATTTATAAAAGATGTTTCCGATATGCTAAAACAGCTGGAAGAGGCTCTGAGAACTGTAGTGCAAGCGAGAGGCTTCTTAATTTGTATTACAGGTGAGGAAAGCCAGGCCCGGGAGGTTGGCCGACTTTCCCCTGCAACTTCAGAACTCAAGGAATAACGTCTTGCAGTCCCTACAGCATAGAACTACCGGCAGGGAAAAGAAGCCCCTCCAAGCTCCCTAGATGGTTTCCAAGTTGAAGCTGAGGAGGGGCTTCCCTGTCTCTCCCAGGCCCGGCTTTAATCTTCCCCTAGATAAAAAGACACATTCAAGGTCATTAGCCCAATTTTCTTCCAGGGTGTAGCTGGGATTGGCTGCTGAGCTATTCTGATGACCCAGAAATTACATATATTCCTTTCTTTCTTTTTAGATAAAAGCATTCCTATTCTCATTTTTCTATGGCTCTTTTTCAAGAGAAGCGGGGGGAACATCTTCTCTCCTTTTCCATGTGTAGTCTTTTATAATCTATCTTGATTCTCAGCCCATTCCTTCCTTTTTAAAAAATTGTCTACTTTGTATCTTTTAATCACCCAGAGGATCTGACTCAATTTCCTTTCCTCTGGATCACAGGCTCTTCTTTCTTCATGTGTGTCTCGGTGCGGGGGGAGGGGGGCAAAAATCTTTCTTCCTACCTTGGCTCCTGCCCCTACACTATATCTTTTCTTCTCTTCAAGACCTCTTTTGAGCTTTTATTCATTCCTGAGATTGATTAAAAAAAAATATATATATATATATATATTTGTAACCATAGGAAAATCTGGTAAGTTATTTTATTATTAAAGCAATCAAGAAATTGTCTCATATATAACTGCACACAAATGTCCAGAATGTATGTGAAAAAGTATATTCCTACATAAATGTAGAAGATCATGGAAAACCTTCTTTGGCTTATGTAAGTCCTCAGATTTTTTTTTTTTCACAGTTTTGACCGGGGCCGGGCTTGAACCTGCCACCCCCGGTATACGGGGCCAGCGTCCTACTCCTTGAGCCACAGGTGCTGCCCCTCAGATTTTTTTTTAATCTATCATAGAGGATGATCCTCAAAACTACCCTGAGAAAGCAGGAATTGCAGAGTTGTCACGTTCTGAGGTCATACCCATCAAACTCCAGCAGACTGCAGTGTAACTAACAATTCTGTCTTCAGCAGCTTTTCATTTGCTCACTCATTTGTGCTGTAAATAATTCTTGATTGCAGATTATGTATTAGGACTAGCCAACACGTGGGGGATTCGATGCCAAGTTCCTGCCGTTAAAAAGCTTAGAGAGCAACAGAAGAGATACACGTGTGCGGAGTAGGCAAATGTACAATTACAACCTGACAAAGGCTAATCCAGACTGGAGGAAACGAGGGGTAGAACGAGGGAGTGTTCCTCGAAGAAACAAGAGCCGAGGTGTAATCTAAAGGAATTAACTAGGTAACAAGAGAGGGTCTGGCTGTCCGCAAAGAGGAAGCAGAGTATACAGTGGAACTTGGGCGAGAGGAAGCCTGCCTCGTGCACAGCCCCTGAAAATGCCAGGACACATGACAGAGGGAAGGATGGGGCCGGTGAGGCTTGAGAGGTGAGCAAGATGGTTGTAGAGCAATAAATCACTAGTGGTATGACAGGTGGATAGAACAGGGCAGGGCTCAAGTAGAACTAGGGTACTGGTAGTAGAGATTCCAGAAAGGCAACGGGCAAGGGACATGATGAGGCGAAACTGGCCATGTCTGGTGGGTGGGAGGAAGGGAAGAACCAGGGGAAACTCTCAGCTTCTAGGTGGGCAGGATTCATTCGCTCAGAGGATAATAGAATCCAGAACATTGCGAGAAAGCCAATTTAGAAGGTGACAATGGTGAGTTCCGTTCTGCAAGGGTGTTAGAGATGGTTAACAGGCTTTATGATAACAGCCCTAAACATCTGGAGAGACGGCTATCAGTACACACTTGGGAATTTTACCGTATAAGTGGTACTTGAAAGCCTGAAGAGTGAATGAGATTTTCCAGGGAGAGCATGTCCAATAATAACAGCGTGGCCGAGGACATGATCCGGAGGAGCCCATCATTTGAGGAGCAGGTGGAGAAACAGGAGCACGGGAGGAGACATGAACAAACAGGCTGATGTGTGAAATGGGAACAGGGAAGGGAAGGAGGTGATGAAAGTCATGGGGCTGAGGCAACGGCGGTGTCCTTGTAGCTGAGCTGACCTTCAGATCCAGAGAATTGGGGAACTTGGCAATCAGGGGAACATTTGGGTCCAGACTGAAAGAGGCAGAGTGATAAAGACAGAAGTCAGGTCACAGTAGACTGGGAGGTGAGTGGGAGATGAGAAGGCAGGGAAGCTCTGTGAGACCAGAGGGGTCACAGGACAGAGGGGCCATTAATGAAGGGAGTTTTGTACATATATGTTGGGAAGAAGTCAGTGGACGTAAAGGCTGAAGTTATAAGAAAGAGGGGCGGTGACTAGAGAAGCAAGGACCCAAAGGATGACTGATGGACTCTACTGTTTGGGCACAGAGGGATGCAGGTAGGGTTTTCTGTTAGCAAAGACATGGAGATTTGATGGTAGTCTATAGTGCAACATATCAGAGGGAGCACTGCGTGGCCGTGGAGTAGCATCTAATGAATGTAGTTTTGGAGTCCATAGCTCATATGTGAGAAGCACTATTTTCTACCATTGTGACCACATATGCACTCACACACATGTGTACCTGTTCATTTTTTAAGCATTCAGAACCTTTGCATCCTTGGTTGTTCCCCTGTGGGACAATGGTACAATCCTTACAATTTTGGGGTTTCATTAATGGATATAGTATCCATGTAGATTATATCAGCCCATATCCAACAGTAAAAAACAGAGACCATTCTGGATATTTTAAACAGAAAGAAATTAAAACAAGAAATTGGTTACACAGATGATGGGATAGCTGAGGCGCCCAAGGGAATAATGGGGAAAGCTGGCAACTAGACAGATGTAGGAGGAAGCTCCACCCACCCTTATCCCTGGAAGACCAGGGAGAGAGTTGGCTTTCTGAAACTCTCGGTCAAGGGCAAACTGATGAAAGGGGGAAGCAGGCAGGTCGACCCAGCAGTAGCTGGGACTGTCTCAGCGAGAGGATGGCTCGTGAAACCTGGTGCCACAGAACAGACTCAACTGCTACAAGCAAAGCCAAGTGGAGGGGCGTAGTCTTTTAGCAATGCCCCCACTGGTCTAAACTATGTGGAAAACAGGAAAAAGAAGTCGAAAAGATAGTTCTATCTGACACAGAGCTCAACAGGAGAAAGGGCAGAAAAGTATGTGGGGGCAAAATGGGCAATCCGCAGATGTGAATTTTTCTAACAACACACCTGGCACAGAGGAAATACTGAATAGACGTGACACCCCTCAGGTCCGTGGATCTATCTTAGTGAATGAAGATGGTGCTGGTCAGTGAAGGATGAGGCAGAAGGGAAAGTTAGAGAATCGTGTTGGAATAGCTGCTCATGACAACTGAGTTGGTCTGTGGTCCCTCCTATACAGCATAGCTCAGTGAGTCTCCTGTCATTGACACATTTGCAGCACTTCATCACACAGTGGCAAATATATTTTGGGAAACAACTTTATGAGGATTTTTGCAAATATTTTAATCATATTAGATTTCACAGTGACCACTGGCATTGCCCAGCTACTCGTGTTTAGCTCTAGGAAGTAGATGCCTATATTCCCCTCCGGCTCTGGGACCTCATGGCTGTGAATACGATATCATCACTACCAGAGCAACAGGATGCACTGCTCAGAGGATCTTGTCTTTGAAGTGAAATGAAATCCTAAAGCTTTCATTTGCCTAATGAAAACCTCAGCCAGAAAGTTTCCTCGTTTCTGATCACATGTGGAATCTTCCAGCTCACTTTGGCCTGGGACACCAGATGCTGGCCCTGCACGTGGCATTCTCATCCAAATTTGGAGCAGGTGCTAATTATCAGAACAGGAAATAGATCCTCAATCCAAAGAAGATTCCTCTTCTGGTTGTATAGGAGGGCAGTTCAGGACTAAATTATAAAAGGATCCAGTTAGCTTACTTACTGCCCAACGTTTCAGTCTTTCTGAGTTTTTGTCTCCCCATCCCAGCCTATGATTTCTTGGGAACTTAGGCATAAACATTCAGAGCTCACATATGCAGGCTTTATATAAATATGAATGCAATTTTTCCTAAATCTAAAGGTGGTTTTCATTAAAAAGCAACATTAGACTCACCTTAACAACCAGCATAGTATGAAGGAACCCATTCCAAGCAGATCTGAGAAAGTGGGCACCAACACAGATGTTTCTGTGTGGGAGCCTCTGCCTTCCTCCCCTTTCCAAATATACAACACTGAGTGGTGGCCACCGGGGTCAGGAGAGGAGGAAGTTCTCAGATACCAGTGCAAAGCAATAATCTTCAAGTGGATGCCATGCCGACAGGGGTATGGTGTTAGTTACAAGGAAGTCAGAAGGCCGAGACTGAGAGTCAGAGAAAGTTAAAAACAAAATCAGTGCGAGGGGAAGGGTCACAGAGGGAAGCAAAGATGAGAGTCAGAAGGAAAACATCTGTAGGCATGGCAAGCGCTGACAGGGGAGGGGAGGGCAAATGAGAAGAATTCAGTTCTTCTCTTTCTGATGCACACAGCGTGGTTTGGATACCCTCCTATTTTTTTTCTTACAGAAAAATATTCACAAGTTCAGGTATGATAGGAGTTCCTCTCTCTTCATCGAAGGTCACTAAACAAATGTCACCACCTGCCTACCCCTTCCATCTCCATCCTGGCTTCTTTCATCACACTCCCCACCCCATACTTTGGGCTTGTATTCAGACTTCACTAATCCAGAATATTGGGAAACACATCCCATCCCACACCTTGCTCAACTGCCTGGAGCTGATGTTGTTTTCCAGCATTTCATTCAATAAGATTTGCATTTTCTTACTTCAGAAGGAATTTAGAGAATTGAACCCAAAAAACGTTATGTTAAAGAATATTATATTTTGTCCTCAGAAGCAGAAAAATGAGTTACACTCTTCATTTCATAGCACATTATTAACACAGATCCTCTCCTTTTGTTACATTTTACTTATTCTATTTTTTTCCTTCTACCACCTATTTCTATTTTCATCTACCTCCCCCCTTCCCACAGGCACCCTCACTAATGTGTTTGATTTTGGTCTTTTGACATGAATGTATCCTTAGAAAATAGTGTCCCCAGAGCATTTTAAAACCTAAATGGTATTGTACTGTAAACATCATCCTGCCTCCTTTATTCCCATTCTGTAGTATTTGTGTCAATTTTGTGCATTTTGCTATATGTACATTTGTGTAACTACAAAATCCATCTACCACATTTGAGTCATCCAGTCATCCATTCTCATGTAGAAGGATTTCTAAGTTGTTTAAAGTTTCTTCATGTAAAAACAGCCATGATGAACAATTTCACAGCTGTCCCCTTTGGGATCAATGAGAGAAACCGTCTGGGCAGTTCACCCAGGATAGAAACGCTTGCTACACACACACACACACACACATTATTCCACTCACGACTATCGGATTATAAAGCAAATATTTTACAATTCTTTTAGCCATCTGGTTTCCATTTGACCTCCTAACTATACAAAAATCTCAAATCAATACTCCTTAGCCTCATCTCTTGCTGTTTCAAAATTTCCTGTGTAAATTTGCTTCTTTTCACCTGTCATCTTTTATAGAGCGCATCATGGGCTGCAGACATTCTGCTGTGTCAGAAATAAGAGTGGGCTTATTTCTAAAACATTTGAGCTACTTTTGTTAGAGTGGATATGGATTGAAACACCATAATAAGATTTTGAAAGGCGTTAATTAATTATTAAACACTTGAATTCTCAGTGTTTCAGGCCACACCAACAGTTCCTGGTGAGATATACTTCCCGCGGAGGAATGTGGGTGAATCATTTAAGTTCATTTCGAAATTCTCCAATTCTGCCTGAAATCCTGCTTCGATTCTTGTAGTATTAACAGTTGTAATCTCTTAAGAAGATCAGACAATGTTCTATCACTGGCAAAGGAACAAAAGCTAAGAAATATGATTCCTTTACAAATGGTTTTGGTAAAACAAATTATAAAACTTCTACGACTCTTTCCCTTTAAAAGCCGTAAGATATTGCATCATTTGATGCCAAGTCTTTATTTGTAATCCTGAATAGCAAAGCTGAACCTGGGGCTGTTCTGATTTTCCTCCTACCTCACTGACTGCTGCTTCTCAGCCTTCATTGACGATACTGTATTAAATGCTCACCTAAATCTTGAGATAATTTCATGTTCTGGCTGGGTTCATGGAAACTTAAGATATGAAAAAGAACAGAAGATCAATATTGGAGTATGAGTGATAAGGAGGCTGCCATGTACAGCAGCCTTTATCAAGCAGAGGGAGAGAACTGTTAGCAGCTTTGTGTGGCCTTTCAATGTGCTATGAATCCCTTCATGAACACCCGTGACCACACGTATCCCGGGCTCAGACCAGTCAGTTTCTTTTTTATCCTTCTCAGAGAGATACATTGAGAATGGGACTGTAGAGCAGGTGACCGAAGGGGGGTTCTTCCCATGTGGTTTTACTTCATCTCTACTTTTTTATCCACTCATGGTCATTGCCTGCAGTCCAGCTGTCACTTTGAACATTTAAGGAGGAAAGAGAGAGAGATTTTTAACGGCACTCTACAGTGTCCAGAGCACTTTTACCACAAAACGATCTCTTTAGAGTTTTCCTCCAACTTTGTAAAGGTAGATGAGGCAAATACCATCTTCCCCATCTAAAGGACCAGGAAACTCTTCGTCCCAAACTCTGAAAGTTTTTGTTACAGCCTTTGGCCACATGCAGTAAAGTTCTGTCTCCTCTTCTTCTTTTTCTTTCTAATCATACATCACATATATCAAATAGCCAGGATGGTGCTTTGTACAAGTAAGAGTTTCTATGGTTGATTCTACTAATTCCTTGGGGTTTAGTTATTTTAACTTTCTACAGACAGTGCTTCTATAAAGCCCAAAGGCACATTCTGTACCATTTTTACCACCTTTTTGCTTGATCATTGATGAGAGACAACTGACAAGTTTCAGAAAAAAAATAAAATAAAAAGCAAAATACACTTCTCTGCTGGAGAATAGAGGAAGAGGCGTAAGAGTTTGTAGTCTACGTATTCATGGTTGACGGTTTTAAACTTTTTATTTTCTTACTTTCATGCAGAAAAGATGAAAGGTCATCTTGTCTGCAATTGCTCAGAAAAGTCTCTATAGTCTTAAAGTAACCAAAAGAACTCTCAATTTTCTGTGAGAAGAAACTCAGTGCTCATGGTTCTGCAGATAAATGTCTGTAGGACAAAAGAATCTTGTCTCCTTAGCATGTAGTTTACATACCTTTTATTTAGAGATGGGCCAAGCTGCTTAATTTCAATGGGAGTTTGAGTTCATACTGGTCTGTGCCACATGTCATTTCTTGGCTCAAGCTGGAGCTAAGGCAACAGGGTGTGTGTTTTCCCCCTGAAGGATATTACTGTGAGGGACACCCTATAAAACTTAAATTTATTTAATACTTACAGCAAGTCAACACTTTTATGATTAATATGGCTGTGGACCACTGACTTTTTATATACTACTTCTAGTTTGTGTTTGAAGATCTCAATAAATCATCTAATTTTACTGAATTAGGGGCCCTGCCAAGGAAATTTTGATCTAGTTTATTGAGCCACACACAACAGCTTTGTCATAAATAATAATGTTTTTTATGACTTTCCCCACTCCACTTAATAAAACATAAAAACAAATGGTGGAATAAGCTTGGAAGAACAATGGTGAAAACTGAGTTAATTCCTACTATCCTAACTAAAATAGTAACGCAGAGTTCCCATGCTTCAAGTTAGCACACTGGGTTGTGTGTGCTCACGTGTGTGTTTTCTCTGACACTCAGTTCAATTTATACTTATGGATAGATCTTATTAATTGCCATTTATCTATCTATCAAGGTTTCTTTTGCTTATTTATTTGCTTAATTTGTGATGTTGTTGAAAATAATTAACACAAAAGTTCTTTAAAAGGGCACTCACATAAATGTTCTCTCATAGACACCTGCTCAAGATCGAACGTCAACCAAGGATACTTTTCCTTGTGAAATTAGCATCCTTTTTGGCCATGCACAAAATTTAGGGAAGGACACAGGATAGCACTTGGATTGAAGGAGCAGATGAGTGCAGTCAGCCTTTCCCCACTGTCTTATTTACCATTACTGTGTGAGGACACTACATATCAGAAAGAAGTGTCTTGGAAATTAAATCACAAATTCTATTTCTATTTAATTGTGCCCTGTTAGAGTGAGGTGGTGTCATAGCTCACAGCAACCTCAAACTCGTGGGCTCAAGTGGTCTTCTTGCCACCGCTTCCCCTGTAACTGGAACTATCGGTGTCCACCACAATGCCCGGCTAGTTTTTCTAGGTTTTAGTAGAGACAGGCTCTCACTTTTGCTCTGTGTGATCTTGAACTGAGCTCAGGCAATCCAACTGCCTCAGCCTCCCAGAGTGCTGGGATTACCACCGTGCCCAGCCTGTCTCCGTTGTAAGGAAAGGAAGTGGAAGATATTGGTGCACAAAACAATCAACAGATGGGAAACTTGACTCTCTTGATTTGAATCTGTGTTGTCTTAAATAAATGAATATAATATTTTGAAGTGCATAAGGTGGAATATACAGAGTCAACAAGTATTTATTGAGTGAGGTTTTGTGGCTTTATTATAATATCAACTCAGCTGTAGCCATCAGGTTTCTGTATAGCTGCTCATCACCATGTGGTTTACTTGAGAAAGTGTGGCTGATCCCACTGCAGAAATATCTTGTTTACTTTCATGCTTTTGTTCCAAAATAGAGGGTGGGTGTTGGTATTAGTTATAAAAAGACAGGTCCAAGAGTTGGTTAAGCCACTGTGTCTCAGTGGGAGGGCTATAGTCAGGGGTCTCTCTGTCGAGCTCCCCTCTCTCTCCAAGTTCTGTACACGTGTGTGCTGTGGATACACAACTGCTCTGAGAGCATTGCTTGGCTTTTAACCACCACAGGGTTCGAGACTTTGTTCCACAGAGAATACCTCTTACCTTAAGCCAGGGTAAGACTTACCTTCTCATATAGTATTTTTTATCCACCTTCTAAAAGTATAAAAGATTTGGGAAGGGAAATAAAAACCAGCATCAACTCATTAAACCTTCTCACGGTTCTATGAGGAAGAAAGGATAGATGTTATCACCCCGTTTCACAGGAGGAGAAACTAAGGCTAAAAGAAATTAAGCAGTTATTCAAAATAACCACAAAGAGGAGCCAAGATGGCGGTCTGTAGCCAGCTTTCTGCAGACACTCCTGTCCAGAAGGAGAGTTAAAGGACAGAAATTTAGCAAGAAAGCCAATGGTTTGGAGCTGAGTCAAGAGACAAGGTCGAGGAACGCACATCAACCC
>CAUYON010067713.1:0-66799 GCA_963573935.1 Arctocebus calabarensis | reverse complement strand
TTTCTTTTTCTTTTCCATTTCTTTCCCAATACATACATTTGTTCTTACTTTTCCTTCCTGCCCAAACACCCAAACACTTTGGGTTTACATGCCTTCTCTCTTTAAAGGTGTTGCCATCTACCCCCTTATTAGAATTTGATTGTTTTTCTCAGCATTGGCTATATTATTTTTTTTAATAATTAAAAAAATTTTTTTAAAACACTGGGTATATTCTTTTCTTGGACTTCCTATTGAGTAGCATTGGTGACCTTGGGCAAATCACTTAACCTCTCAGTCTTATTGGTTAAACATCAATTTCTAAAATGGGTTGCAGCTTTAAAAGTCAATAATCTCTTTGACTTATTCAGTTAGTTCTGGAGAGGGATCTCTAGGTCTTTATGGAATGTAGCTTAATACTTTATTTTATTGAGAGGACAAGGATGTTGACACTCATTCTTTTGGTATTTGTGTTGCCTCACGTTCTAGCTAGGTAGGTGGGATTATAAATTAGTGAAAATGAAAGGAAGTAAAATGAACCTGAGCTGTCTCACAGGCCTCCATGATTGCAGGATGGAGGGATTCAGAATGAAAGTGAGGGCACAGTAATAGGACCTAAGCACCAGAGGACAGCAACAGGGGGCGGCCACAAGGGGGATTTTAGAACACTTGGGAAAAACGATTTTACTATTTTATTTTGTCCACAAGTCATTGGTTCATGCCCATTGTGAGGCCATGACAAGGTTATAGGTGCGAGGAAAGGTGATGATTTGGGGCAGATCATCCAATTTATATGCAGTATTTATTCTGCACCTCTTTAAACATTTTTAAAAAGAAACTTCACAACATGTCCGGCCAATCAAAAAGAATCATCGTTCAGGGGGATTTTCTTTTAGTCCAGCAAAACTTGACCTATATAGATTACAGTTCCATTGAGTGGATAATTAAGAAAGAAATTAATTAAAGGGTTGGATGAGGAGTTCCTTTTCCATATAAGCTACTATGATTTCTGATGCCTATTTGATTAAATGCTTCATGGGGGTTAAACATTCCGGGTGGGAGTTTTACATATCACCTTAATTCTTTGAGCCAGTTATTTCTTGTGACACAGAACAGACATCTTTACAGACATTCTTGCAGTTGAGGGAGTATTGATCAGTTTGCCAGCACTGTAGATCTTCATTCAGCATCAGTGCTCCTAAAACCAATGCAGTGTTGTCTTTGAGAGAAACAGTTGTCCCATAAAAATTTTAAGGACTAGAGAAAAGACTATCTGTTTTCATTATTTTAAGTGCAGCCCTTTTTGGTAGTCAGGTACAGAAGATGACCTCACTGGGTCCGTGTCAGTAGTGTGGTTTTAAGATTGTTGGCTGGAAAAATTAACCAAATCTCTTGCAGAAATAGATCAACCGGGGACTCATAAGTTTTCATTGTGGTACATTTGAGAGTCTTTTGCTGCTGTCAGGATAAAGATTTGGCTCAGAGCTTCAAGGCAGGCCAAATGATAACCAGCTGGCCCAAAGTAAAGTTTATATTTGATCTCTTTCTTTAAAATCCCCCAAGGATTTTACGTGTACAGAAGAATTCAGAATGAATTTGCCATTAGCATGTGTTGGTATCTTCTCTGTCTTCTACAGGAAACCAGAGGGGAAGTTCCGGAAGGCAAAAGGAAAGTTGGCTAACACAGCAAGTGCAATTAAGAACCAAGAAAATTTTCGAGAACTGAGAAACAATAGAGGGCCCAATAATACTTTTGGAATTACTGAAAGGAAGGTTGATAAAAATTCCAAAATTTTACAAACCTGTAGAAAAATCCAGAACTAGAGACATAAAGTTCGATAGCTTGACTCATCTATATTCTTTTCTTTCTTTCTTTCTTTTTTTTGAGACAGTCTTTTCTCTGTCACCGTGGGTAGAATGCTGTGGCATCATAACTCACAGCAACCTCAAACTATTAGGCTCAAGCAAGCCTCTTACCTCAGCCTCCCAAGTAGCTGAGATACAGGCGCCTGCCACAATACTTGGCTAGTTTTTTCCATTTTTAGTAGAGATGGGGGTCTCCCTTTTCCTCAGGCTGTTATTAAACTCTTGAGTTCAGGTGATCCACTTGCCTTGGCTTCCCAGAGTGCTAGGCTTACAGGCATGAGCCACTGCACTTGGCCTGCTATAGTAATTCTTTAATAGAGAAAATGATGTGAGGGGATGGGCAGATTCCCACACAACGGGTACACTGCATGGGTATAGTGGGTGAAGGACATACCTACAACTAGGACTTTACCCTTACAAGAGCAAACTATACAACCTAATTGGATGTAAACTCATAATAATCTGAAAATTTAAAAAAGTGATATGATTCAGAGAGAGAAATGTAATTTGAACAAGACAGCACAGTCCCTCAGACATGGTGTTCTGTGATGTTTTGGGGAGAATCTACTGCAGCAGTGGAGGGACCACTAATGGCCTCCTAATTCTAGGCAGAGGAAAGGATTGCTGCTGTTTCCTTTTGGAGGAGGTGTATCCACTGAGATACCGTTTTCATTTTCATGAGGAAACTTCCCTCTGATCTTTAATTTTTTGCCTCCTCAAAATTCTGAGCAACATCATGCAAACTGTGCTTCAATGTGAACACCGTATCACAACCTGTCACGCATCATGAAACAGAGTGGTGCTCTGAGACAGGAAAACCCACATTTGGGGGGGCCCAGAGTTTAGAGCCCTCTTTAACAGCACAGAAAGTGATGAACACAAAAATAAGCACAAAATTAAACTTTTAGATTAAAAAAATTACCAAGTTTAAAAAGCAGACAAATAGAAAAAAACCACATGATCCAGGAAAATAGTATATTACTTTTGTTGGTTAACTGCCTGACACTCCTTTTATGATAGACTGTTTTCCTGATAGTTTTTGGTTACATAGTCTTGACAATGATTTTTCAGTAATATCTTCTACTGAGAGGACAGAAAGATAATTGAGTTGTTTTCTAGCATGGTTGAGCAACATTTTCATTTTATTATTGATGTTTGGGGAAGTTTATTTTATTGTCCTCATCCTTTATTGGGAAGTGCCATGTAAAGTTTTAAGATTGTTTAGGGGCTCGGTGCCTGTGGCTCAATGGGCTAAGGCACCAGCCACGTACACCTGAGCTGGCGGGTTCGATCCAGCCTGGGCCTGCCAAACAACAATGACGGCTGCAACCACAAAAATGGCTGGGCGTTGTGGCGGGTGCCTATAGTCCCAGCTACTTGGGAGGCGGACGCAAGAGACTCGCTTAAGCCCAGGAATTGGAAGTTGCTGTGAGCTGTGATGCCACAGCACTCTATCCAGGGTGACAGCTTGAGGCTCTGTCTCAAAAAAAAAAAAGATTGTTTAGGATTCAATTTTGGGAACATGTGGTCAAGTTTCCTTTTTATATGGACTTCGAGACTTCAAGGCCTTTCAAGTTTTCTCAGGCAATGACTAGTCTTGGTCTTTGAATTGACAGCTCCTTGTTGATGACTTCCCTGATGTAAATCGTAAGTTTTGTGTTATCTTCATTGATGTTAGAACTTCCTGTCAAATCAGAAGGCTACTTAATCTTTCCCCAATGAGTTCATTTGAGTTCTTTCTCTTTATTAATTTATTATCGCACAATCTGAGGGTGTATTCATTATTACTAGTCAACATTTATCTCTTCCTTTAATGAATTATTGCTTTTGGCATGATTTAAAACATTTTTGATACAATGCTTTTCTTGATATCAGACTAATATATATTTATTTCATTTCTTAGTTTTTATCTCCTATCTTTCAAATTCCATTATTTTTTAATCTAGACTTTCAGTTCTTTATTAAATTTAAAGAAGCCAAAAGAAGATACTCGTTATATACACCCAAATTAAAAGTCTGTGGTCTCTCTTTTATTTTATGAAAGCCTTATAAATGGTGGTTAAAATGGTATAGTCAAACTTTCCTGTTAAAAAAAGAGAAAAATGTGGTGTGCTTCAAATTGTACATGCTATCGCATTTCTGACAGCAGAGAGCTTCTATTTTGACTACATGTTGATAAGCCCTGAGTCCTCTGCTTGCAGTATTATGCATCTGATGACTGGAAGATTTTTTTTACAGATTAACTTCTGGCTTTGATGCCTTTCAGACCTTGTCAGATCATGGTATAACTCCTGACCCCGCTCCTCTGTGTCACGTAGCTGGATGAGTGTGCAAAGTGGGAAGTCCGGAGTATTCCCAGGTATTCCTCTGGGAAGATGGGCAATATTTTAGCTATACATGGAAGGGGTGGAAAAAAACCATCACTGTCTCCTCTCAGCCCCAAGTCAGTGTATTTCCAACTCAATTTCCCCTTGACCAGATGTCAAAAATGCCTGCAGTCACTGTAATGCCACTAGACACATGGGGAAATGTGACAGGAAAGTCAGAATGGAAAGAGACAGTGTCTTAATTAATTATGATTAAAATATCTTGGCTTTGAAAATTTTACAAAACCAGATTGCTGGGACCCTTCTAGGACTTTAGAAGGAGCTGTGAACAAGTGAGAAGCTCAGAAACCTAAACTTCATTAGTTTCCCAGCAAAGATGTCTCAGCTCTAAAGAGGCAGGTTTGAATGTTCTACTCACTGATACAAGTCTCTTTCTGAGGCATAATCTTTTCATATGTCACCTAAGTTAACCTTTGGATCTAAATGTTTCCTGTCATACTTTCTTATCTTCTCTTTCTAGTTTTCCTCTTGCAGTTCCCTTCGTTCACATTTACCTTGAAGGAATACCTCTCTGGCTATGTGTACCTCAGAAAGGCATCTCATGTACCTTCTTATGCAATTTTAATTTGAACATGAAGCCAAGTGTTTTCCATATTCTTCACAGTTGCACTCGGAAATGGTCTATTTGTTTGTATGAATTTCAAAGGCTCCCTGGAAGAACTTCTTTCAACCATATATTCAGAGGGTACCAAAAAAATGTAGACACATTTTAAGAAAGCAAAAAACTATTAAATTTGTAATACCCAAGTCATGTTTGACTTCTACAATTATAAGAGTTGCTCAACATGACTTGTATTCATCTTTGTTATTGGTATATATTTAACACAGTTTTTTCCTTTCTTAAAACACATATACATTTTTTGACACCCTGAGGGTTTGTGTGTGTGTTGTGTACAGCATATACATAGATTGTATATATATTGCTTTTGATGATTTTCATCTTTGGTTTAAAGATACTTCTTTAAGTTTAGTTTTGCACTGGGGTTTTGACTATAGCTATTAACAGTTTATAGGAATGTACCTCAACAAAATAAAGGCCAGGTATGACCAACCCACAGCTAATATCATACTCAATGGAAAAAAGTTGAAAGCTTTTCCTCTAAGATTCAGAACAAGATAAAGTTGCCCACTTTTGTTGAATATGGTACTGGAAGTCTTAGCCAGAGTAGTTAGAGAAAAGAAAAAAAGCATCCAAATTAAAAAGGAAGAAGTTATTTGTCTCTGTCTGCAGATGACATAATCCTACACTTAGAAAACCCTAAAGGCTCCACCAAAAAACTGTCACATCTGATAATCAAACTAGTGAAGTGGCAGGAGGTAAAATATACATGTAAAAATCAGTGGGGTTTTGATATACTAATAGTAATTTCTATGAAAGAAATCAAGAAAACAATTACATTTATAATAGTTACAAAAAATTAAATACTTAGGAATAAATTTAAGCAAGGAGGTGAAAGATCTCTACAATGAAAACTATTGAAAGAAATTAAGAAAGACTCAAATAAATGGAAAGATATCCCATGTTCATGGATTGGAAGAATTAATATTGTTAAACTGTCCATACTACCTAAAGCAACCTACAGATTCAACACAATCTTTATCAAAATACCAATTACATTCTTCACTAAAATAGAAAAACATCCTAAAATTTGTGTGAAACCACGAAAGACCTGAATGGTCAAAACAATCTTGAGCAATTAGAACAAAACTGGGGGTACACATACTACCTGCTTTCAAAATACATACAAAGCTACAGTAAACCAAACAGCATGGTTCTGGCATAAAAACAGGCATATAGATCATTGGAACAAAATAGATAGCCTAGAAGTAAATCTGTACATTTGCAACCAATCAAATTTTGACAAACGATCTAAGAAGACACATTGGGGACAGGAAAATCTCTTCAACAATTGGTGTTTGGAAAACTGGATATCCACATGCAGAAGAATGAAATTAGACCATCTTCTCGTATCATGTACGAAAAATCGCCTTAAAATGGATTAAAGACTTAAATGTAAGACCCGAAATTATAAAACTACTAGATCTTGTGCTTGATCTGGGTAATGACTTGTTAAATATGATCCCCAAAAGCACAGGCAATAAAAGCAAAAACAGATAAGTGGAATTACATCAAACTACAAAGCTTCTGTACAACAAAGAAAAATATCAACAGAGTACAGAGACAGCCTACACAATGGGAGAAAATATTGGCAAACTATATACTGTCAGTGGGAATGTAAGTTAGTACAGCTATTCTGGAAATAGTTTGGAGGTTCCTCAAACAATTAAAAATATAACTGCCATATGATCCAGAAATCCTTCAAATACACATAGAGCCAAAGGAAATGAAACCAGTATGTTGAAGAGATATCTGCACCCCCATGTTTATTGCAGCATTATTTATAATAGCTAAGATATGGAATCAATCTGAGCATTCATCAGTGGATGAATGGATACAGAAAATGTGATAGGCGGTGCCTGTGGCTCAGCGAGTAGGGCGCCGGCCCCATATACTGAAGGTGGCAGGTTCAAACCCGGCCTTGGCCAAAAACTGCAAAACAGAAAAATAGCTGGGTGTGGTGGCGGGTGCCTATAGTCCCAGCTACTCGGGAGGCTGAGGCAAGAGAATTGCCTAGGCCCAGGAGTTGGAGATTGCTGTGAGCTGTGTGATGCCACAGCACTCTACCAAGGGCGATAAAGTGAGACTCTGTCTCTACAAAAAAAAAAGAAAATGTGATAAATGAGGGCTGTCCAGAAAGTATCCAGATGTGTAACGTGAAAAATAGAAACATACATAATTGGAGACTTTATCGACAGCTCTTTATATACCAAATGGAATATTCAGCCTTTAAAAAGAAGAAAATTCTGTCTTTTGCAATAACATGGACGAATCTGAAAGACATTATATTAAGTGAAATAAACTAGGCACAGAGAGACAAATGCCACTTGATCTTACTCGTATGTGGAATTAAAAAAGTTGATTTCATAGGAGAAGCAAGTAGAATGGTGGTTACCAGAGGATGGGCTGGTTGGGTATAAGGTTAGGAAAATGTTGGTCAAAGAATGCATAATTTAGTTAAACAGGAGGAATAAGTTTAAGAGAGTGATTGTCTAACACTGTGACTATAGTTAACAATATATTTTCCTCCTGGAAAATGCTAAGAGAATGTATGTTAAGTATTCCCATCATAAGAATGATAACTATGAGCCAGAGTGAGACTCATCTAAAAAATAGCTAGGTGTTATAGCGAGTGCCTATAGACCCAGCTACTTAGGAGGCTGAGGCAAGACAATCACTTGAGCCCAAGAGTTTGAGGTTGCTGTGAGCTTTGATGTTACAGCACTCTACCAAGGGTAACATAGTGAGACTGTCTCAAAAAAAAAAAAAAAAGAAAGAATGATAACTATGTGAGGTAATGCACATTTTAATTAGCTAGATTTAGTCATTCCATAATGGATATATATTTCCAAACATTGTGATACCATTGTACATGGTAAATATGTACAATTTTATCCTTCATTGTAAAAACAACAGTAAAAAACAATGCTATGGAAAATCCCCACTGTGTATGAGGATATGGCAATTAGGATAATGGTCTCTTATTAAAGATTTGCCACATAATCATAACAAAAGTTATTTCCCCTTGCACAGTGTGCATAAAGAACCTTCCGGAGGTAACACAAGGGAATCAGAAGAGGGTCTTTCATTCATAGTTGTCAGAGTGCAGAGAGCCCTTGGCATCTATCCTTGGCTTTTTCACCTATAATTTTTCTCCTTGCTCTGTCACCCAGCTGGAGTGTAGTAGCATCATCACAGCTCACTGTAACTTCAAACTCCTGGGCTCAGTGATCCTCCTGCCTTGGCTTCCCAGACAGGGTCTCACTCTTGCTCAGGCTAGTCTCACACTCCTGGCCTCATGGGATCCTCCTGCCTTGGCTTCCCAGAGTGCTAGGATTATAGGCAAGAGCCACCACACACATGAGCCTAATTCTGCGAAATAAATTTACATGCTTTAACAATAAGCTAGATGGTGGTGAGTGTGATCATTTCCTAGTGAAGGAATTTTTTTTCAATGTAGTAAAGTTATTATCTATAGAGAGATAATTTGCTTATATTTCCTTGCTCAGAGAAATAATATTTAAAGATCTGTTAACAGACAATTCATAACTAAGGAAAGCAATGTCTGATAATTGTGATTTTTTTTCAAATTTACCCCATTAATTCTAAAACTAAAATTCTCTTATTTTCCAGGAAATTCAATGCAGTTCAGATGTGAGAAGGCACGTGAACAAACAGTATATATTTCCTCACTGTATTACTCTAATCTCTCTCTTTAGGTCAAGGTTAAGCGGGTCTAAGAAAACAGACATCTGTGTTTGTAATGCAATAAAGTGTAATGAGTGTGGTGACTTTTCCTAATTTACCTCAGCTGGATATGCAAATGAAATGATTAAACTTATAACCCATAACTCTATGGGGAACTGATGGGTGACCAAAGTGCACAGTATTTACTGTAGCTAATGGGAAAGTTGTTAGATGATAGGAATGTAATATGTTCTATTTGCAAATGTTCTGAAGAGCCAGTTAGCAGGGTAAATGAGGATCTGGTTATTTAGGAATAACCTTCAAATTGGCAAAATTAGTCCCAACAGCACCATTTAAATAAAAAAAAATTCAACTATTTATTTTATGGTGTTTGACTGTACTAACTACAGCTTGTTATGTGTATTTAGAGATCAGTTTTGTAAGGGGGGAGTTAGCCGTCTCTACCTGGAGATCAGGCATGTCTGTAGTATACTGGTTATTTTACGTAGGTTTTGTCTTTTTTCAAAGAGCTCAAAGTACTTTGTGATGATCAATTAGCTAATGGCATAACATACTTGTCAGGAAGGCAAAGGTCAGGGTTGTAAAAACTACTTTAGAGATATAAAAATTATAGATGTAGATATTTGTACTTGGCCTACATTATTTCAAAATTACTTCTCGAAAATGATTTATAAATCCTGAGTGGAACTGCATCTTGTCTCCATTTGCTGAAGTTCTGTTTACACGCTATCAGTCTGAATGTGGGATTACACTGGAGAGAAATTGAGGTAGAAGGACAGGACGCCACTGTCAAACCCTTCCCTGAATTTCCCCAAATAAGAATTATGTTCCTCCCCGTATCTCTGTATTTCTTAAAACAAATTCCCCCAAATTATGTGACGGCACCATGAAATAAAGATGGCTTAATGGATTTGATATGGAAAACAAGCCTAATTGCTAGAATCAGGATCTGTGGAACACTTTCTTGAAAATATTTTATAGTCATCTCAGGAATAATTCATACTCAATTCTGATATGAGGACAATTGATGTCCTAGAATGAGATGGGGGGTGGGGGAATGGGGGAGTGGAGAGAAGGAAGGAGGGAGGGGATGGGGGGTCACGGTGAGTGACACACCTCTTGGAGGTGGGACAATTATAAAAAGGACTTTACTTAACAAATGTAATCAGTGTAACCTTGGTCTCTATACCCTCAGTGAATCCCCAACAATAAAAAAAAGTATAAAAAATTGGTTCAGCCCTCATAGCACAGTGGTTACTGCGCCAGCCATATACACTGAGGGTGGTGTGTTTGAACCCAGCCCAGGCCAGCTAAACAACTGAAACAAAAAATAGTCGGGTGTTGTGGCGAGTGCCTGTAGTCCCAGCTACTTGGGAGGCTGAAGCAAAAGAATCGCTTAAGCCCAAGAGTTTGAGGTTGCTGTGAACTGTGAACGCTACAGCACTCTCCTGTGGGCGACATAGTGAGAGTCTGTCTCCAAAAGAAAAAAAAAAGTATAAAAAATAACAATTCAGTCAATTCAATGATTCAGGATCACCAATGGATGCTATGACTGTTGGGTTACTTGTTGAGGACTAGGATATTTACGTAGTCTCAGGTTCTTTTCCTACAAATGATGAAGAGAGAAAGAGTAACTTCAGAGGGAAGATACTGGCAGATGCCTCCTTAAGTAAGTCATCCAAGTTAATGCAGTGTTACCCAGAATGGCACAACGTGACGATGTCTGCCCACCAGTAATCTGATATGTCAGGGATACAGCATCACCCCACTGGCATTCCAGCCCCAGATGTATTCAGTGTGACCTGAGTCTAATCTTGAGGAAGCATCAAACAAACCCAAACTGAGTCACATTTTCAAAACTGATTATTCTGTTGCCTTCAAAAATGTCTATGTCATGAAAAACGAAGGGCAACTCTCATATTAAAGAAGATTGAAGAAGGTTGACCCCCCCCCCCCCAGTGTGCTGTGTGAGGTGTGGTTGCATCTCATAATCAATGCTCTACTGGCAAGTATTGGAACGATTAGAGATACAAGAGTGTGGGCTGCTCAGCTGATGGTGATACGGTATGAATACTACATCCCTGAATTTGATACTTGATAACTGTACTATAGTGATGTAAGAGAATATCTTTGTTCTCAGGAAAGACACTCTGAAGCATTTGGCCCTGGTGTCTGTAATTTACTCTTCAGTGATTCAAAAGGCAAATAAGTTAGGGAAGTTCTTTATACTAGTCTTGCGACTTTAAATATGAGGTCATCTTAAAATAAAAACTTTAAAAATGTTCTGTATTAAAATAATATCCGTAGATTGGTTAGCTTTCCCCTTTTGATGTCACATGGGGTAACCATTAAAACATTTCATACATTAGCTGCTGTAAGGAAGTATAGCAGCACCAAAAAAAAATCTCAAACATTACCAAGGTCAGGCCACATTTCTTTCTTTCTTTTTTTGGTATTAAGAAAAAAATTCAGAATAGTATGAGGGTACAAATGTCTACATTGTTTTCATTTCTAAGGTAAAGTTCAAGTTAGTTAAGCCCTTCCCCCAGGGGGCATGCTGAACACTTTCAAATTGTGCACGATAGGTACAGGTCACATTTTAAAATACTGTGTATTATTGATTCTGAGATCTTAATTGTTTTGGAAATCAGGATGAATTTTACTATTGATGTGGTGTGCCACAGTTTGATCGTAGCATTTTTTTCTTTTTTAGTGCTATATAAAATGATGATTTGATGAATCTCTGATTTGATAAAATATGGTAGTTCTTAGTCCAGTAGTTCCTGGGTTAATTAAAAAGAATACAGTAAGTTGGCAGATTTTGTTTTGTTCATGAAGTTATTGGGTGATCCTAGCCCCCAGGGGGCGCCTCATGCTTTTCAAAGGTATATGTTGTGGACCAAGAATTATATATGGAGAAAGGAGACTCCTTATACAAGCACATCATCCCAGTCTTCTTCCCAGCCAACTTCTGTCCCTTCAACACAGCACTCCACTTAGTTTTCATAGCATGATGGTGGAGAGGAGTTGGAGGTGGAGGAGGGAACTTTATTATCAAAGGAGAGAACAATCAACTTGTCATAGCAACCTTCATTTTCACATCGAGAAGGTTTGTACTTTCTCTCACTGAGTTCCCGGCATCCCTTGACTTACTGAACATAAAAGAGGGTTGATGCTCTGGCCCCTCCTGCAAGGCCACTATTCCCCAGATCCAAGACCTGTTTGTCATCTAGGATCTTGGTTCTTAAAGTGTGTTCCGCAGATCAACAGCAGCGTCATTTGGGAAATTATTAGATATGCAAATTCTTGGGACCATCAGAGACCTACTGACACAGAGACTCTGGAGCTGGGAACCCATCATCTGTGTTTTCATACGCTCTCCTGAGGATTGGGATGAACTCTGGAGTTTGAGAACCACTGATCTGGGGGAAATGTGAAGTACAAGTGAGTGCAGGTTGTCACAAGCGATTCTGTTTAGTAGAAAGGCTGTATGAACATGAGAGAGATCGCAAGATTGCTTACAGCTGACCCACAAATAACACAGGTTTGAACTGTGAGGGTCCAGAGTAGCAGGT
This sequence comes from Arctocebus calabarensis, assembly GCA_963573935.1. Taxonomy (NCBI): domain Eukaryota; kingdom Metazoa; phylum Chordata; class Mammalia; order Primates; family Lorisidae; genus Arctocebus; species Arctocebus calabarensis. The sequence continues at coordinate 54,668 of CAUYON010067713.1, read as the reverse complement.
GTCTCAGGAAACATTTGCCTTTGTGGGTGATCCCTGCATGTTCGCCTTATCAATATTTTGAAGCGGATCTACCAACTTTTGCCTTTTTCTTGTTTTATCACATTTTTCCTTTACTTTTTATTTCTTAATGGTATCTGGACTGTGTCAGTAGGTTAGTAAATTTGATCTGTTAGTGGTTTTTAGTTTTTGTTTTTCAATGCAAATGAGTTGGTTGCAGTCCCTCCCAAGAGAATTTCGTTTGAGTTGCTCAGTTTCTGCTGGCACATAAAAAGTATTTCTTATTGATTTTAGTTCTTTGGTGGTTTCAATTAATCAGTTTTGTCTTCATTATGGAACCCCCTTTCCTGCTTCTTTCCTTGCCTGGTAGTTTTGTTAAATGCAGGCATTATGAATTTTACTTTGTGGGGTGTTGAATGTTTTTGTATTCCTATAAATATTCTTAAGGTTTGTTTTGGGATGCAGTTACTTGGGAATCTTGGGACTTTTTCCATCCTTTTAGGTCTTTGTTAGGGAGGACCAGAGTTGAGTTTAATCTAAGCCTAGTTGAGACCAAGACCCAAGTTGAGTAAAATCTAAGCCCCACTTCTGAGTATTCTGCACAATGAATTATGGAATTGCCCAGCCAGATGATGGGCATGAGTGTTGTTCCTGGCCCCAAGTAAGTTCTAAGTTATTTTACTTTTATTCCTTTCAGGTGGTTCTTTCCCCACCTTTGGCGATTTCCCCAGACCATGTGCTGGTCAATTTTTTGCAGGAAGCCTAAGGGAGAGCCTTAGGAGATCTCTAGAATTCTCTCTCTGGAGAGTTCTTTCCTTTCTGCTTTGAGAACTAAGCGTTTTTGGTCTCCCTAAACTCTCAGCTCATCTCTTCAATTCAGGAAGTCACTGGGGTGTGCTGAGGCTCCCCTTCTCACGTGCTGTGGCCTGAAAACTCTCCCTAGGAGCTAAGTTGGGGCAATCATAGGGCTTACCTTGTGTCCCATTTCTTTGGGGTCACTGTCCTTTGTTGTTTGATGTGCAAAGCCATTTTACAATTTGCATCCCATTTATAGTTGTTCAAGTGGGAGGATAAATCCAGGCACTGCTATTCCATTTTGGCCAAAAATAGAAACTCTTTGTGATTTTATATGGAGTCATAGCAGTTAAAACTATGCAGAATTTTAAAAACATGATGTCTTCTCTTAAAAATATTCTAAATGCTGTTTAAAACTCATGGGATATAAGGCAATTAAAACAATTAGTAAGCAATCTAATGTGTGTGTGTGTGTGTGTGTGTGTGTGTGTGTACATATACATCACCAAATGAAAGACTAAAGAGAGAATCCAGAGGACAGAGTCCCACATGTTGCTGGGGTGTTTCATACACACACACATACCCACTGGTAAAATTCATTCCTCAGGTTAAGTGTTATAAAAGTGAGTACACAGTATTGTAATGTCATTTTACCAAAATCATCTCTGAAGACACATCCTCTTTCTAGGTTTGCTCTTTTTTTTTTTAAAGACAAGAGTCTTACTTTGTCACTCTGGGTAGAGTGCTGTGATGTAATAGCTCACAGCAACTTCAAAATCTTGGGCTTCAGTGATCCTCTTACTTCAGTATTCCAAGTAGCTGTGACTATAGGTGCTAGTTTTTCTAATTTTAGTAGAGACAGGGTCTCACTCTTGCTTAGGCTGGTCTTGAACTCCTAAGCTCAAGAGATCGCCCTGCCTTGGCTTCCCAGAGTGCTGGGATTCTAGGCGTGAGCCACCGTGCCCAGCCGGTTTGCTCTTTAGTTTTCATTTAAAGATGTTTTCTCCATGTGGTATTTGGAGATACGATTTCTCAAACCTTTCATAATTCATCTTTCTTTGGTTGTACCATCATTCATAACCAATCTCTAAATAGTAAAATTTTCCATGTTCCTTTATGTAATATTAGTGAGGCAAAGCTTCAATTTGAATAGAGGTCATGAAGTGGGCCAGAAAAATCAGGTAAAGGCTTTTGAAGACACCTGAGATGGATAAAAAGTAAGGATGTGTAAAGGATAATAAGACACAAATATGAACTATTAAATAATGAGAATGTTCAGCTTCTACTTAAAAGTGGATGTCACTCTTTTAGAATTGGGAATTTGTTATTTACACATATAAACAGAAAGACATGATTCAAAACACACTGTAAAATCAGTAAAATGACTTGTTTTTATTGAAAAATGCCTGGTGAGTTGATGGGGTGTTTCATGTATTTCTGCTACTTTCTGCTACTCATATCTGAAGTACAACTAACCAGTACATTATAGTAAATAGTCTCTAAAATTCTCCTGCAGGCAATTTCTTAAATGTAGACATAGTGGTTGGAGAGAGTTAATTTACCTCTTTAAAGACTTGACTTGAATACTAATTCAGGATGTAAATGTCACAGTTTGCAAGCTTCAAGAGTTACAGTGATTATTCCACAAGTACAATATTTGAATAATCATAACTGTTTTTTATTCATTATGGAAGAGAAAAGATGATCACTCAGCTCATAAGCACCAGCAGCCATCCTCCTAATCTCAGACTTAATCCAAATTCATTGTATTCATTATAATAAATATGCCATTTATAATTAGATGTTAGTCACTAAATAACATGGTCTTCCAGCTTTGATCTCCAATATTTGAAAACACATTTGCAGAAATAGGTAATGACTCAATGATGACTCAAAATAATTCGCAAAGAAAGGTATTTGAAAATAAGGATTTTAAACTACATCTAACTTAAATATTGACTCTTTTGTAAAGTGATCTTTATGCTAATGAATGCTTGTTTGAATGGTCTCTTAAAAGGTTTTAAAGTAAATCACTCCTATGACTTAATTGCTTTGAAATCTCATCAGAGCTAGATTAAGATTATTTACCAGGGATAGGTAAATAATAATTTAGCTAATAATTTCAAAACCGGTGTTTCTCAAAGTGTTTTTCTCTGGATCAGTAACATCATCACCACCTGAGATAACCTTTAGACATGCAAATTATCTAGCTGTATCACTGACTCACTCAATCACAAACCTTGGGGATGGGACCCAGCCATGTGTGTTTTAAGAAGCCCAAAGTGATTTTGATATCTGCTGAAGTTGGAGCACCTCTGATTTGAAATAATGATTCTCTGATTGCAAATAGATGACAGAAAAGAGGCCCTTCACAGAATTTTCCTTGATGTTCATTTGCATCTCTGTAACTTGTTATGGATCTGGTTTTGAACTATTAGTTGAAGTCAATTAGACTTTGTGCCTAATTAGAGAGAATAAATGCAGTCTTCTCAACTGCATCCCCACCCTTTTTTTTTGAGACAGAGTCTTGCTGTGTTGCCCAGGCTGGAGTGCCATGGCATCAGCCTAGCTCATAGCAACTTCGAGCTCCTGGGTTCAAGTGGTCCTCTTGCCTCAGCCTTCCAAGTAGCTGGGACTATAGGTGTCCATCACAAATTATAGCTAGTTTTCCTATTTTTAATAGAGACACCATCTTGCTCAGGCTGGTCTCAAACTCTTGACCTATACCTCTCAGAGTGCTAGTCAAACATTCTTTTCCATTTAATGTCCAAATGATTTCATTGCTTCGGATGAAAATAACTCATGCGTTTTTATAATTTCCAAACTGTAACTAGGAGAGAGAGTTTCATGTAATTGGATCAATTCTTGCTGGATTAACTCACGAGATCTCATCTGAATGCAGAGATTGACTTTTTCATGTCTCTTTCTGCACCACAGAAGGAGGGAAAGGGCTAACTGCTGTGAGTTATTGCTTTCATCTGTACCATATCCAGCGTGGATTTACTATTACAAGGTACACTTGTGTTGGCGTCAACATCTTTCAGTAATTGGTGCAAAGTAGAGACGAGGCAGCGAGTGCGCTTCTTCCTCGAGGAGAACTTAAGTTGGTAGTAGGAACTTCAAAGCCAGGAGGAGGAAAAACAAAACACAGGGTTACCTCCTTGTCTGGCAGGGGAAAATGAAGACCAAGAGGTGAGTTTAAAACATTTTCCACCCTTGTGTGACAGAAGTTTCCTAAATTAAATACTGCCTTTCCTTAAAGGATTAATGGTGTTATGAAAAGCTTCTGGTAGTGCACAGTGATCAAAATCACTGTGAAATTTCTTCCGTGAGTTGCAGTGAAGGATATTTCCTTTTTTTGAAACTTGCAATGAATACTGAGTGTTAATATTATGAAGTTTAATCTGACGTTTAAGCAGTTGTCAAGTTCTTTTATTTATTCTCGTTTGGAAAACCTCCTGGGATTCATGCTCTGATAAGCAACGAAAGTTGTGGCTCAATCTGAGCATGCACTTCAGACACGTCCAGGGTTCTGACTAGTACTCAGAGGTAGCTGGTGTATGCAGGTAGCTTCTGAAAAACAGGTTCACTTTTGAAGTCCGGTGCTTTCTGGATTAAATATTCCAACGTAGCAACTATAAACAACAAATTCGCAAAAGCAAATCCCTGAGAGGTACATACGGAAAATAGTTGGGTGATTTTTTTTCTTTGCCCAATAATCTCATGTGTGATCATTACTGGATGCCTTATAATTATTTTTGCAATTAAATCCTAAAAAGGTTTCTAGAAGTGTTCCCAATGTACATACAATGAATATAGTTAAGGACCTAGAGAGTGCTGTAGATTTAGGATTAAAAACGTGTTCAGTCACATGTAGTTGTTTGTGCCCCAGTTCCACTTGTCCAGCTGTTTTGTTCAGGATTTTGTGTATACTTTGCTCTTTGTCCCCCTCCCCCAACCTTAACACTATGCTTGGCTTTACAGTAGGAAGGAAAGGAATTTTTGAACTTCTCACTTTCTCATAGTCACACCCTTCTCTTTATTCTCCAAATATCACTGTGCTATAATTCTTGATGAAATTATTACTTAATGTTTGTTATTTTGACTACATAAATATTGCCCTCATGGAGTCCTACAATGTTCTATAATATCATTTCCTTTTCTGGGGTCACAGTTTTGTTTTCCTATGAACAACTGTTCACCTTTTGTTTGTCTAGTTTTATTACTTCATCTCTCCAAGTTTCTTTTATGTTTTTTTTTTCCTTTTATTAAGTGGCATATACATAGATCATGAATACATTTATACCTGCGTGGGATTCCATGTGTTGATTTTTTTTTTTGTACACATTGGAGTGGTTACATCCAACTAATGATCATAGCTTTCACCTCATTTACTTAAACACTGTGTTAAGACATTTGTTTCTTTTAGAGATACAGACTCCTCTGAACAGGGCCAGGCTCTGCAGATGGCACAGAGGCTCCCGGTTGGGGACCACGGCTGGAGGGGTGGAGCTGGAAGGGAGATGTTGCTCCTCCCTCTGCTTTCCTCCTGCCTCTACCTGAGCAGGTTGCTTCCTTGGCCACCTGCTCAGCCCAGGAGATCTCGCTCCCCTTCCCTTCCTCTCCTCCTTCCCCTCTTCTCCCTCCCCTCCTTCCTCTCTCTTCCTTTCTTCTCCTTCCCTTCCCTTACCCTCCCTTCCCCTCCCCTCCCTCTTCCTCATCTTAATGTAATTACTCTGCAATTCAGTTACTTTGTAGGACCTGGAAACAAAGAATTCATTTTCAGTTCTGAAATCAGGAAGGGCTTGAACCTTGGAACAAATGACTGACACAGGATTTAGTTCCTCTCAGTTTAAGTCTGCAGCAGAGCAAAATGAATTTCTGACAACTTTACAGAACTTACAAAGAAGTCATGTTAGATGCCCCCAGTTTGCTCTCCCCTCCCTAGGTCTCCTTGTCCCAACTCTCGTCTTGGCCGTGTGATTTGCTTTGACCACTGGGATAGCAAATACCGCACAAAGGTTGGAGAAGTCCCTCTGATGAGGACTAACTCATCTAGTAGCTGGGGGTCCTTCTGCCACATGAACAAGCCCATCCAGCCTCCTGGAGGTTGGAAGGTGATGCAAAGAGACACCAACAACCATCTAAGATCCAAGATGTCCAGACAAGAGGGAGGCTGTCCTGTACTAGTTAGCCCTGTCCTAACCAGTCATCAGAGTCATGGGAAATAATAAATGTTTATAGTAAATCTGTAAGTTTTAAAATAGTTTGTTCTGTACCAGAAATTCATATAGTAACCTCTACTATGTATTTTTGTTCTATGAAGTCTGGTTCATATAATCTTCATTTAATGTACTGCCTTTGTTTTATTTTGGACAGTTTTCATAGGCTAGTCATGAAGGACGTAGGCAGCGCTTTTCAACCATTTTTTCCTCACGGTACACTTGAACCCATAATAAGTGCTCTTTAGACACAAGCAATTAGAAGTGCTTTCAAATTTTCATAAAGGTGCTCATTGGTCAGCTCAGCCCTTTTGTTCTCAGACCCTATTTTTCCATAAACTATTATTAGGTCTTTCGAATATCCATTCTGTGGAACGGTGTTTTGGAAATAGGGTTTATGTTTGGTAAAGGACCCCCTCTCTGCTTGCATTTATCATCTTGTTTTGAGTGTCAGCTCTTACTTTCCATAGGGTGTGATTCATAGGGCCAGGATGGCGAATAGCTGTCTGTCATTACCTAGCATGGCTCCTGATGTGTGCCCGCCAGCAGGTGCCCTGTGAGTGATGGCTGAATGACAGGAGTTATGTGGAACCTCCAGAGCCCTGCTGCTCTTGCCAAGACCCCCACCCACAGCATTCCCCACCTTCCACTCTCAGGCCGCCGCCTCGGAGGTGTCGGCATCATGCTCACTGTGTCTTTACCCCTGTTTATGATGGCCACAAAGCCAAAGCCTTTGAAGGCACTGAAGTCGGTGATCCCTGACCTGAACCCCATCAAACATGGAAGTCACCTCTCTCTGCCTCCCTCTGCTTTCTGGTAAAAGTCATCGTCATCTCCTATTTGGAGGAAAGACATCTAAGACAGAGGGCTGTAAAGTAACATAGTCCTCAGGTCTACCCATAGACACCAAAGGACCCTGAGTAGAAGCTGGGTTTCTGGAGCTCTGGGCCTGGCCGTGGTGGTCCAGAAGGTGAACTGATGCTCGTAGCAGATGCAACTGACACCCTGCCCGGGGTCTCCTTGACATGTAGCTGAATCCATTTGTGGCTCCTATGGCCAGCTCCTGGGCATAGTGACAGCTTCTGGGCTTAGGTCTCTCTGCTTTTCTGCTTGGGAGCTTTCCCTGGCCCTGTGCAGGTGTCTAGACTGGGGATGTAACTTTCCCAGGAGCGACCCTCAGCTATTGAGACAGGAGCCAGTGGATGTGTCCTGCTTTCTCATTCTGTGGAAGGACATTTCTGACCCGCATAGCTGCTCAGGCATTGCCTGTGAGATTGAGCCATAGCTGCTGGTCGCAGTAGCTTTTGTTAACACAACTTTTGGGTTTTCTCTTTCCTGTCTCATTTTCCCATTCCTTCCATTGTACTTCCTGAGATCACCCTGCAAATAAACTACCTGGGTTTATTATAAGTTTATAAGTCCCTGGCTGCTCAGGGCTGCTTTTAGGGAAAGAAGAGCTAGGACAAGCCTACCAAGCCTTTTCCTAAATAACATTTAAGGCAGAAGCAAGAGCATTGTATTCCACCATGTGGGAGCGTACCAGAGGCTGATTTTGTTTACAACAGAAAAACAAACAGCTAAGCTAGCAGGGGAGGCTGGTGATTTCCACAAGATTTTGTAGGGCTGAGAAATCCTGAAATGGCAGACACGTTCCTTTGTCTTCTGGACTCCAAACCTACCTCTCCATTACACCAAGTATCCTGCCCACTTGAAAAAAAAAAAAAAGCCAAAAAAATACTGCATAGAACAGAGGTAAGAAATCTGGCCTGTTGAAAGTGACTGCTACTCAGTATGAAGGAGTATGCCAACCACCTAGGAGGAAATCTCTGTCCTTGTATTATGCCTTGAACCCTGGAGGTTCTTCATATATTTTCGTTGAGTTATGCCTGAGGACCTGACGTTCTAATTAAGGAGGTGAGGCATACACTCCGTGTTTAAGAAATTCTTAAAGGTGTTATTTAAGAACAATAATTAACAGGATAGGTAATAAATGCTTGTTCCTCTGGGGTCTGGAGACTGAAGTGAGTAGAGCAAAATGATACAAGTGGTTAAAAATTATCCAGTTCCTTCTTTAAATTTTACAGATGCTGAAACGAAGAACATTCTATGCAGAGTCCCTTTGCTTAGTTTAATATTCTTACATAATTCAATCTAGTTAGGATTAGCAATTAGTGCTGTGCTTAGAGCTTAAACCTCAAAGGGTAGGATGTTACTCTTCTTCCTAGAGCCTGATCCTCTATCTTTAGTGTTGATTTTGTTTTCTTCGTCTTTTTTTTTTTTTTTAAGGCTACTTATTCTTGTTAATGCAGGGTTTTCTCATGAGTCCGGGTAATGACATAATAAGCTATCAGTGCCTTAACTTTCTTCTGCTACTGTTGCCTGATCAGCACAAAATAAGTGAATCAAAAAATAAAAAGGCACCCTCCCCTTCCCATGCCCCCATTCCAATAGCATAGTAAGCCTGAGTGTCCTGAATTGCTCCAGGCATTTCAAGGGCAAAGAAGGAAGGGTACTGGGGGGAAAGCATGGAGTTGTCGGAGGGCCGTGTAATAGGATGATTGTTCCATGCCCACATGGAATCATGTTGGGTTCTCTGTGGACCGTAGTTAGTGAGAGGTTCAGTGTTTGTTTTCATATAATGTCCCTTGGATTGTCTCTGGAAACAGGACTTTTGCCATTTACGACAAATAGGGAAGAGATTGCCGGTCCAGCACTACTGAGAACCCGTCCTGGCCAAAGGAGACCCATTCTCCTGGCATTCTTCACACTGCGCTTGTCTGTGGCTCCCAAGGCTGAGGTGCTGAGCGTGGATGACAGATTTTCACACAGACTCCGATATCAGAATTCTGTTACCTGCCAGGTGCTGCCCCCCAGGGAAACTGTTCTTTGTTTGGTCTGCAAACCAGTTTTCATCAAGGAGTAAAGTGAGGCTGAACAGAATTTTGGGGCTGGCTAGCCTCCTGAAATGGGGACAGGTGGCCTTTTATTTTTGGCTAATGAGCTGATAGTAGGAGAAAGTTAAGACACCCATTCATTTCTCGATATGCTGGCCTGAGAGACTCTTTTTAGGGGGTGCATGAGGAGACTGTGATGGGGAAAATGAGAGAAAAACCTTGATTATCAGGTTACAGAAATCTTTGCCTTTTGTCTAAAAAGTATGACACATTTTGGACCGGAAATTGCTGTCATGGAATTAGAGCTTCAGGCGGCTTAATTTGGTGGTGTTTAGGACAAGCTGGAGGAAGATGGTGTGGGATGTTACCTGGGAATGGTTTGAGCAAGCCTTGGGATGCCTGGTGGGTGATAGTATAATTAGAAAAAAGGAAGGAAGGAAGCGGGGACTTAGGGCCTACCCTGGGCAATGCACAGACTGTGTGTGTGTGTGAGAGGGAGAGACGCAGCAGGTCCTACGTCATGGGACTTCCAGAAAGGAAGACAAATGATAAACCAAACACAAATAAAGGAAGGGAAATTTGCAATGGTGATATGTGCTCCTCGGAAAATAAAAGAGGGTGGTGATGGAGTAGTGGATACCTAGAGAAAAAGGCAGAGTTTCTACTCTGGTCAGAAAAGGTCTTTCCAACGAGGTAACATTTGAGCTGTGAGTCCCCTTCTTCCCCTGCCCCCACCTTGACACTGCTCGTCATTACCCTGGGTGTAAACCCGGGCTCGTTACTGTCCTCTGCCATGGCCCAGTGTGGGTGCGTGGGCTTGCAGTGTCTGATTTCTCTTTATAACCCTACCACCCAGCCTGGTGCTTGGCCCGTCAGGGGAACCCAGTGAAGGTCTGTTGATTGAATGATTCAGTTTACCAAGATAATCTAAAGATACAAAGGCAGGGGGGGAAGTGTGGAGCTTTGGGGAGATTCCCATAGGAGGAAGTGAGGGCAGAAATTAGGGAATTTTGCCACTTACGCTGTTCCTGCCTGGTCGTTCTGTGTCACTTACCTCATTTCTGTTCCTTTCGCTTTCCGCATCTATGCTATTTAGCATGGTAGCCACCAGCCACATATTCGCTATTGAGCTCTTGAAATGTGACTAGCCCCGAGATACGCTGTAAGTATAGAAGATAGGCCAAATCTCAAAGACCTCATGCAAAAAAGAAGGTGTAAAATACTAAATACATTTTATCTTGATTGTGTTTAAGACTTATGTTAGATATATTGGATTTGATAAATATAGAACAGTTAATTTCACTGCCTATTGTTTACTTTTTAAATGGGGGTACTAAAAAATTTAAATTAATACTTGTCTCACCATATGAGTCAGAGTTCTCTAGAGAAATGGAACTGAGAAGATACATGTGAGGAAGGATTTGGGAGCAGCCCCACAAGTCTCCATGTGTGGAGATGCTGGCAGCATGGCTCAGTCCAAGGCCAAAGGCCTGAGACCTCAGGGGGCCCTGAGGGTAGGCCTGGACTCCAAAGGCCAGAAAACTGGCAGTTCTGATGTCCAAAAGCAAGAGAGGAGTGTATCCCAGCTCTGAGGAACAGACACCAGGTTGCCTTTCCTCTATTCCATCTGGGCTCCCAGCTGATTGAATCTTCCTGGCTCCCTCCACTCAGATTCCCAGATACACCCATAAGGATGCTTTGGCTGTTTTGCAGGTACTCACGACCCAGTCCCCGTGACACCTAAAATGTGACACTCACAGTGTATTTCCATTGCCGTTGCTCTTCTCCAACCTATGTGGGACAGATGAGCTTGATGTTTGCTTCTCATTTCTGAAATCAGCGGTATATGGAAGAGTCAGAGCTGCCACTTTATTTCCTTCTCAGCAATATGAACTCCCCAACACTTTAAAAAATAGAGGGCAGATAAATTTTGTAGCCAGGAGCACTTGACCAGTACAAAACATGTTTGGGAAATACTTCTTTTTCTTTTTAAACTCATAAGTACATCATGTCATCTTTTTTATTTTTATTTTTTTGAGACAGTCTCACTATGTCACTTTACCACCGCAACCTCAAACTCTTGGGCTTAAGCAATTCTCTTGCCTCAGCCTCCCAAATAGCTGGGACTACAGGTGCCCGCCACAACGCCTGGCTATTTTTTGTTGCGGTTGTCATTGTTTAGCTGGCCCGGGCTGGGTTTGAACCCACCAGGCTGGTGCTGTAACCACTGTGCTGTGGGTGCCGAGCCTATGTCACCTTTTTTAGACAACAACTTTCAGTTTTTTGGGGAAAAAAACCTCTCACAATATTGACACTCAAAAAGTCCTGTTTCTCATTTCTGTGTTTTTTATACTCCTAGACATTTCTGCCAGATGATAATTCTAGGACATCAAAACAATTTTTTTTTAATGATGCAAAGACACAGTGAACGGTGCCCCCGTAACAGATCATGTCATGGGCCTTACATAAGCAGTAGCAATATGAAGATGCTTGAAGAAGAAAAGCAGATGGTACTTAAATACTCCACTTTCATCCTACCAATAACATATTTGAGATTGAGCTCACGGTGCCCGAATGTTCATTCTTTCACAGATCCCAAATTATAAATGTGCCACGTTGCTTTCATCCATTTCGTTGCAATAGCTTTATTAGATTAAACATCCTGTTGTGAGTCTATAGAACAGTGGGGTGATCATATTTCCCTTTGAAAACCCAGTAAAGACAAAATAAATGGTTAACAAAACAGAGCAAATTCAGTTTGCAGGTGTTCCTAGGCGATGCAACCCCGATAGAATCTGAGTGTCTCCATTATTCCTTGCTTGCAAAATGCCTTTTAAGCAGGCTGAAGAAATTCTCCAGAAAAAAATCATGGGGGCAAAAGTCACTTTCCCTCCTTCTGATGTGTTGCTAATTGCATTGTGCTGACTGTGGAGACAGTGGGATGAAAATCTGAAAACTTTATTTTGTTAAGCTTTACTTTTGACTACACCCTGGGTGTGCCAGTAAGTTCTTTATCATCTGTATCTCCTAGAGTGTTGACTCTTAACGATTGATTTTTTTTTTTCTTGGCAAATCTAATTAACTATTTGAAGTATTTCATCAATTGGTACCCAGTTACCACACACACTTGGTGGGTGGCCCTTGGAGATTCTCTTGAAATCTCGGTTTCGTCCCAGCACTCTAAAAATTCTCGTCTGCCAGAGCAATTTGAATTTTGTTATTAGTGTCTGCTGGAAATCATAATTCAATAAAGGCTAACTCATTTAAAAATGTTTCATACTGTGCATGCATTAGGTAACACGGGTAAGTTAGGAGACACAGAAAAACATAGAAATGTTTAGTTCTGCACAGGAAATTGGAGTGGCACTGAACAATTTGAAGGAGGTTTTTTGTAGTTTTTAAGAAGCTGGAGCCAGGTTAGGAGCATGTGTGTGGGTGTGTGTGTTTTTTTTTTCTTGTGTGTGTACTTAAATTAATGATACAGTTGTTTCTTTTGCTCCCAAATGCACAATTTTTTTTAACCAATTCCAAAACACAAACTGGTAGACATAAAAAGACCCTTCTATCAATATTAAAAATAATAATAAGCAAGGGCCCCTGCACATATCTTTATATAATCTGCTTGTAGGGCCCTGGCTTCTCCCCGTGCGTGAGATCTTATCTGTCTCCTGTCATCCTTTCTTCTGCTCTTGTCCTTTTATGGACAGAAGATTATTGCTGTAGAAAATACGGTCATGCCATAGAGGAATGTACCTCCTGCTCATAATACGCATTCTTCCCCCCAACTACATCCGTAGACTGCAGCTGCCACAGCTTTGGAAAGAAATCTGTACAGTCCACGTGAAACTGTAATTCCTGAACAATGAATTCTCCCATGCAGAACACTGAACTTTTTCACTGCTGCTTTGCACAGCCTGTCATTAGTCTTCTCTGCAGTTTATTTGCTCCCCAAGTTCACCATTTGACACGTGTAGGAATATTTAAACAATTTTTCTCCCCCTCCAGAGAAGTTTGTTTCATCTTTGGAAGCAAGGAGCTTCCTGCTGACTTCACAGGACCCTGCCCGCTCCCACTCCCTCTTGTGTGCGGGGCTTGTCTGAGTCTCTTTCTTCAGGTCCCCTCTCTTTGTTGTTAGTTTCCCCACACTATCTTCCATTTGCTTCCCAGGCTGGGTTCAGAAAGAACCACCCCCTCCATGCTCATTTTCCCTTCCCTTCTCTATTTCAAACCTCTTTGTCCTCTACCTGCCTTGGAAGGTATCAGCAGAGTCAAGCTTCCAGTCTCCTTCCTTTCCTACAGTTTCAGTCTGTTCAGTTCACTCATGAGATATAACTTACCTTGCTCTTAAAATTAAACCCAGTTGCCTCAGAGATTACAAAGTTTTTTTAAAAACTAGGGGAAAATAAAAACATTTGTATTTTATTTTGGTGTGTCACCCTGTCCTTGAAACGTAACTAGACACTTGAAACCTAAAAGGGACCCATTCTCATGTGATGGATGGGAGGCTGCTCCTACAGCTAGATAGGCAGTTAGACGATGGTTGACAATTTGTCATCCAGAGAGATACATTCTTATCATTTGAACTTCTTGGTACATATCAACTAAATCAATTTTAGGGTATGATTTTTGTAGCTTAAAAATCAAAGCTTTAAAAAAAATGGTTGGTTTTGGGAGGCACCTGTGGCTCAAAGGGGTAGGGTGCCGGCCCCATATGCCAGAGGGTTAAAACCCAGTCCCAGCCAAAACTGCAAAAAAAAAAAAAAAAAGTTACTTTTGGGAGGTTGGTTGGTTTTCCTTTCTCTTTTAAGCCTGAAAGGCAAATAAAGCCAAACTATTGATTAACCTTTTATGGTTGTATGGTATTTCTTGAATGGTCTGTGAAAAGAAGAAATAAACTCAGAAAGAAGCAAAGTTGGTAACTTTGCAATTAGCACAGATGTCCGTACTAATGGTGAAGCTTCTTTTCAGCTAATGTTTTTATGGAGAACTTTTGGTGCTTCCACTTTTTAGAATAAGGTAGGGAAAGCAGTTGTTAGATTGACATTAAGCTGTGCTGGGAAAGTAGGTCCCTCCTCCCCATGTCTGTTCAATGTTTCTCTTGCCTTTTATTTTCTAAAGTGTTACATATGGAATACATATGTCTTTCTGTTCCAGTACCACAGGAAAAAAAAAAGGAAAGAAATAAAAAAGAGAGAAATCACAAAGAAATCAATAAACACCTGTTATTCCCAGATCTGCAGTTATTTGGGCTCAGAAGTGCCTGCAGGCAAAGTTAAAACAAAAATCCTGGTATGTCTTTAGGCCTTTACAGCTTTCTCTTTGCCTGGATGGGGGTTTAAAAACATTTTTAAAAAAAATTTTATATTTATTTCATTTTGTTTCATCTTATTTTATCCCAGAGTGGACCCTTCACCTTCTCCTATTTCCCTGCCCTGGATGTGTTCTTTCCAGTATACCTCTCTGCTTTTCCCTATGCGCCACATTTTGTATTCAGCAAAGTGAAGGATTTTTTTTTTTCCTAACTGCTCTGGGATGCAGGCTTGCTTTAGCCTTCATCACTTCCACAGCAGGTTTCCTAAGTTAGATTGCCCCCTGCTGCTTCTGTAACATTAAAAATAGAGCTTGAAATAAAATATGTTTGGGGACCTACTATTTAAAGGTATATATTGAGTGAAATATATTGCAAACTAATCATTTGGAAACAGGTTCAAATATAAGTAATAACTGGCAGATGCTTTGCCATGTCATACAGAGATTTGAAAACTTGAGCGTATCTGTGTGTGTGCATACCTACACACTGCCCCCTCCACTGAAGTTAGCTATGAATTAGAAATTGTCATTTTATTTATTTTATTTTATTTTTTTGCAGTTTTTGGCTGGGGCTGGGTTTGAACCCGCCACCTCTGGCATGTGGGGCCGGCACCCTACTCACTGAGCCACAGGCGCCGCCCAAAATTGTCGTTTTAAATAACAGCAAGTCATAGCATGTACTTATTCTTTGTCTGTTACAGGCAATGTAGTTCTTGTAAGCAGGTTCTTACCCAATTGTACAGTGTACTTTTTCTTAAAATACTGAGTGTGCCACTGTGACCTCTCGAAAGACAGGGTCAATGACTTGTTGGTTTGTGTCTTTAGTGACTGACAAAGACACTGTTAATTTCATTTGATTCATTTATTCTGTAAAGGGAAGACCATCACTTAAGTTTAATCCACTGCATTAATTTTTGTGTAGCTTAGGACCCAGAAGAGTAAATAATGTAGCTAACATTTTGATAGAAATCAATCCCCGCAGTGGCCCAGGAAATTTATGGTAAGGCCTGGGTATGTCAGGGATAGCTCCTACATTAGGGCTTTATAGTTTTAGCTTTCAGAATTTTCTTTCCTTTTATTGCTGCTTTCTTATTTCTCAGTTCACATTTTATACAGAGACTGGACTTTCTCTCCTGGGTACTCCTCCACAACCCCATGAGTATTTCTAGGTTACTACATCTAATACTTTGGATACTGGGACTTGTCTGCCATTCTCTGCTAAACCTGTTAAGTAACTTGAGGGAGGGAACCAAGTCTGATTCTTTTCTGTATCTCCATTATCATCCTAGAAATATCTGTTTCTATGAAATAGCTGACATTTAAATAGGATTCAAATATCTTCCAAAGAAAACAAATATCCAAAATGTGAAAAAAAGGAACTGAAATGATATTAGCTATGGTATCTAGTTTAAGGGGCAACCCTACTAAAAACAAAGAACAACAATGGTCTATAATGACTATATGGCCAAAGGCAAGGATTGGATGGCGGAATGAAAATATAGTTGGCTGCCTTAACAGCTTTCCTCCTTCTCCACCTGTAATTGTTATAGCATCTCCAAGCACATGTCCTGGTATTTCTCCCTCCCTTTCTTCTCAACGGTTGATGTTCCCTGAGTTTGACATTTGGAGTAATGAGCAATGCAATGGCTTGATTTCTGTAGCCTTAAGAGTTATGAGACTCTTGAGTGGGAGGGAGGGATCTGGGGCTCCCTCGCTTACCTAGATGCCATTAGAGAGTGTAGTCACAGCCCAGAGTTTTATTTTTTTAAAATTTAATTTCAGAATATTACAGGGGTGCAAGTGTTTTGGTTACATATATTGCTTTTATACTATTTGGGTCTAAGTTATAGATATGCCCATCACTCAGAACTTGTACATTGTACTCAGGAGATGTGAATTTCCCTGTCCCTTCCTCCCCCTTCCCACTGACTTGGGTTTTGATGAATATTATTTCTGTATATGCACATAAGTATTGATTGATTAGTTCTAATAATGAGTACATGTGATATTTACTTTTCCATTCTTGTGATACTTCATTTGGGAAAACAGTCTCCAGTTCCATCCAGGTTAATACAAGACGTATTAGTTTACCATCTTTTTATGGGCAAGTAGTTAGTCCTCCATGGTACACACATGCCCCATTTTATTAATCCATTCATGTATAAGGATGGGCACTTGGGTTGTTTCCACATCTTTGCAATTGTAATAAACATTCAGGGGCAAGTGTTTTTTTTTTTTTTTTTTTTAAATGGCTTCTTTTCCTTTGGGTAAACGCCCAGTGGGCTGCTGATTGAATGATAGGTCTACGTGTAGTTCTTTGACGTATCTCCATGCTATTTTCTGTAGAGGTTGTACTAGTATCCCAGAGATTTGACTTCTGTCTCTGCCCTGGCCTGCAAAAGGTGAGTTCCTAAGGGTATCTGGGTATTTATCAAGATAGCATGAAGACAGTCCAGGACTCTCATGCTGGCGTCTGCCCAGCCAAGGGAGGTTCATCCCATGTAGCCCCAGGTTTGTCTTTTACTACCTTTGGTTTTAAATGGTGCAAGTGAGATTGATAAAAACTGTGTTAAAATTTTAACCTTTTGTTATCTAAATAAAGAAGAGCTTATAAAAAAGTACCTTTGGGACTCATTCTTTCTTCCCAGCCAGAAGTAATTAGCATCCTGAATTTTTTTCTCATTATATTGCCCCTTAAAAAATAAGTTTTACAGCTGTGTGATACATAGGAATCAAATGTATGTGTCCCCAAAAGTACCCTTTTATTTTGCTTCCCTCAAAATTTTATCAAATGGCATACTATTTTAGATACTCTCTTGCAACTTGCTTTTTTTCATGGAAATTTATATTTCTGAGATTCATCCATACCCTTGCATATATTTATCCCTTATTTCTTTTCATTGTTACAAAGTTATTTCATTGAATGAATATAGCCCCTTTTATTTGTTTATTTATTCAGTACCCTGCTAATGGTCATTTGCATTGCTTATACTTTTTGCTATTCTCAATATTGCTACAATGAACATTCTTGCCCAGATGTGAGCACTTCTTTTAGGGTATGTGTTTAACAAGAGAATTTCTGGGTTGTGGGGTATGCACAATTTTGACTTTGAGAATGCTGATTTTTTTTTTTTTCTAAAGTAGTAGAACCAGTTTACATCTCTTCTGGTATTGAGTAATAGTTCTTGCTGTTTTACATCCTTACCAGGCTCCTGAACTTTTGCCTGTCTAATGATCTGAAATTGTACGTAACTGTTTTAATTTATATTTCCTTCATTACTGGTGAGGTCAAGAATCTTCTTAAGAATACAGGCCATTTGTGTTTCCTGTTTCAAAAAATGCCTGTTCCTGTCTCTTGCCTGTTTTCCTATTAAGTCATGTGAATTTTTCATACCAGTTTGTAGAATTTTCTTATATATTCTGGATATTAACTCTGTTAGTTATGAGTGTGCAAGTGTCTTTTTCCATTCTGTGGTTTACCTTTTCATATTCTTTATGGCATCTTCTAATAAAGGGTAATTTTTTTTTTTCCTGGATGAACGTGAGGGTACATATGATTAGTTTACATCATTTGCCTCTGTAAAGTCCCTTGTTGCAGTTGAGTTCTTCACCCAGGAAGTGTGCCCTGGAAGTATACCCTTCCATTGTATCCTTAGGTGAAGAATTACCAACCCTCCCCCTTCTTGAATTTAATTGTGTGATAAAGGGTAATTAATTTTAACACATTCTTACATATTAGCTATTTGCTTTCTGCTTTGGCTTTTTGCATCTTGTTAAAAAAAAAAAATCCTGACATTGATTGATGTAATGAAAATAGTCTGCTATAGCCATAGGATTTTTTAAATCCTAAAAACTTCAAAAGTTTTACCTTTCATGATAAATTCTTTTTTTCTTCTTTTGAGACAGTCTCACTCTATGCCCTGGAAATATATGTGACATCATAGCTCACAGCAACCTCAAACTTTTGGGCCCAAGTGATCCCCTTGCCTCAGCCTCCTAAGTAACTGGGGCTACAGGAGCCTACCATAACACCAGGCTCATTTTTCTATTTTTAGTGGAGTCAGGGTCTCGCACTTGCTCAGGCTGGTCTTGAACTCATGAGCTTAGTTGATCCACCCACCTCTGTCTCCCTGAGTGCTAGGATTACAGGTGTGAGCCACCATGCCAGGCCTTCATGGTAAATTCTTAATCCTTTTGGAATTAGCCATTATGCATGGCGTAAAATAGGGGTTCAGATTAATTTTTTTAATAAAAGCCATTCATTTTGATTTTAGTTCTACAGGAATGTATGTACTTATATTCATTTTAATAAATCATAGGTGATTAAGGGATCCACACAGTTCAAGAGTCTAATGTAATCATAAACTATTCAGACTTGTCTTTCTAGGAAAGATAATATGAACTGGAATTTCATTGATGTATATGGTACAATTCTCTTAAATGATGAAGAGTATGTACAGGTACACCCAAGCAGATTTCAATATATTATGGTATTCAAGCATTCTATATCTTCTATAAAAATTTATGCATCAATTTTTGTGACTTTGTACAGCACTCAAAGTTGAATTTAATTATTTTCTTTTGCTGAAGAGGGTAATTTATCTTTTGAAGTTATTTCTGTTCCTGATTTTTAAATATAGTATTTCTTGTTCTGTTTTATTGATATTCTTACTAGCCTTATTTTAGGCATATTGGTCATTTGAAGAGAAGCATGATCTCTGACTTAGGAAACACCCAAGTGGAAAATCACCATTTGTTGGATATGGAGATATCTCGTCTTCATCCTTGCCAGAGGTGCTACTATTCTGGTTTGCAATCATCTCGTAATTAAAGGCATCCTATTGAAGGAAATCTAGCTGAAGTCCTATTTCTTTTCAAAGTGATAGGGTAGCACAAATAAGACTATGTCTGTCTGATTTACTTGGAACTTATATTATTACATATGATTAGCTGCTTCTCAGCTATTTTAAACTTCACCATTTTGCCAAAGGAAAGAACACAGGCTGAGGGAAGAGCCTGGTGGGAGGCAGAGGGCCCTTCTTTAGCTTTGCATAAAGGTACAAAAACAGGAGCCCAGTCTGGACTAATATTTCCAGTTTCATGTTTGGTGTCCTCACTGGCATCCAGAACACACAGATCCAAACCAGTGATCTCAAGGTGTGGTCCCTGAACCCCAGGGGATCAGTATCACTAGGGAGCTTATTAGAAATTCAGATTCTAGGGCCTTACCCCACTCCTGCTGAATCAGAATCTCTAGGGGTCAGGCTCTTAGCCATCTGTGCTTTAAACAACCCCTCCAAAATTCAAAACCCACTGATCTAAACTATGTCATTAAGTATTTAACTGGATTTCCCTTTGGAAACACAAATTAGACATCTTCATGTGCAGGACAATTTATTAAGTAATTTTTGTTCGTTCCTTATTGATAAGCAATGGAAGAAAAAGCATTCCTAATTTTTATATCTATTTTTTTCTTTTCTTCACATTAACAGTCCTCCAGTCCTTTTTCTTTGCTGGCTAACTTCATTGTTCAGTCTCCTGTTGGTTTTAGGTATTATAAGATTCGATTTCATTTTGACTCAATCACTTTGTAACAATTCAGTTTTTCATGTGAAGAGTGCCATATTGAGTGCTTGGGAGAGTAAGAAAGGAGGGGAAAAAAAAATCTTCCTTCCTTTGGGAGAAAAAGGAAAACCTACTTAGGCGGGCACCAGTTCCTTTGCTTCAAGCTTTGTCTTTACAATTATAATAAAATAGCATAGACAGGGAAGAGCCATATGAATTGGGGTAGACTTTTTATATTAAGTAAGGATTTTTGCCTTAAATTAAAAAAAAAATTATGGAAAACCTACATCTTTCCATCTTCACTATTTTTAAGTGTATGGTTCAATATGGTTAAGTACAGTCATATTTTGCAACCAATTTCCAGAACTTTCCATCTTATAAAATTGGAATTGTGTAATAATTCGTAATTGTTTAACAAGTCCCCATCCCTTTATGGTATCTACCATTCTGCTTCTTATCTCCATGAATTTGATATTCTGGGTACCTCACATAAGGGGAATCATACAATGTTTGTCTTTTTTCATGTGACTGGCATGTTTCACTTATTTCCTAGAGGCTCTTCCATGTTGTGGCATGCGTCAGAATTTCCTTCCTTTTTTAAGGTTGAATAATAATCCCTTTTATGTACACACTACAGTTGGTTTATTTCTCTCTGGAAAGGCATTTGGGTTGTTTCTACCTTTTGGTATAACAATAATGCAACTTAGTTTATAGGGTTGTTGTGAGGACCAGTTGAGCTTACGTGGCATGGAAAGCTCCACTTCACCAGCATCTTCACCATCACTGCCATTATCTCCCTTTCTTGGTACATGCTCTGCTGTTCAAGGCTGGATCTTTGGTTATATTCTAATAACCATAGTTCATATTCTTTACTTTGAAGCTTTCTACCTTCTTTTTACTCCCTGTCTGACTCCTGGTTTGGCCTCTTATTGAAGTTTTATCATTTCATAAAACTAAGGCTAACCGTACCTCCAGCAACAGATTATAGGGCACTACGAAAAATCTGATTCTGGCCAAGGTCATCCTAAGCAGCGGTGAGGCTACTTTTTCTCATCATGTTCTCCCTCCTCCCCCTACCTCTTCCTACTATTTCTTCTTCTTTCTCATTCTTTCTCCTGCTTTTCCCATCTAACATTCTTCTAAACCCTTCCCTAATCCAGCATAAGGTATAGAGTCAATTCTTGATTATAAATTCTAAAGGGAGAAGACTTCGTGGTGATAACCCCAAATGACAGATGAAGGCGTGCTCATCATGCGGGAGCACAATGGGTTCTGCAGGTTTTCCAGAATGATAAAACTAATCAGTTAAGCAACACATGTGACTCTAAATAACTCGAATTCAAGATTTGGAATAATTTATCTCTTTCTTGTTTATCACGATTCCCAGACCTTGTTTTAGAAAAAGGCCAACTCCTCGTTCCTGCTGAGAAGACCATGCTTGCCAATAGGGCTGACTCGCCACAAGTTGACCCCCAAATGCCAACCCCACCCACTTACCAACACCTGAGAAGGAAACTGGCCCCATGTGAAAAGAAAAGGACCTCAAGGTCCAGAGAGCTTGGGTTCTGTAATTCCTTTAAATCTTACCTGATTTTAATCATCTCCATCACCTGTATGGGGAGGTATTTATTCAAGAACAAATGCTAATATGGAGTGCCTGCTATATGGTAGATACATTGTTCCCAGCAGTGACAAGACACAGGCCATGCTCTCAAGTTCATACTTCCTAATCTAGCAGGATACAAAGATAATTGAGGGGAAAATTAAAATACATAAAGATTAATATTACCACCCAGATAGTTCAACAAACATAGAGGAACCTCTTCTCCATGGCTGAGCTTTCAATGAAATTGAAAGTAAGACTTGACTCTTTTCTACAAACAACTTACCTATTTTGCTCAGTGATGGATGTTTATCGGATGTCTTTGAAAAGACCATAATGATATTCCTTCTCACCTACACAGTGAATTTCCAAGTATTTACTTGGCTAAAAGTAGCTTGAGGACAGATTTTTCTGTTGTCATTTTGGTGCACATGAGGGAGTTCTCAGAAATTCTGAAGAGGTGTGGAAATGGCAAATAATAAGGTCTGGATGAAATGTTTCATTGTGGTTGAATTTTAAAAGGTTTTTTTTTTTGCTTAATTTATTAAAGCATGCATTTGTTCAGATCAACAAACATTTCTAAGTTGGAGGAAAACTACCTTCCTGAAAACAGCATTTTTCTGGAACTTATTTTTTAAGAGAAAAGGGCTGGGTCTGACAAAGCTAGTGCTGGTAGTTTATCCTGTTGTAGTTATCCCATGTCCAATGTGTAGCTTTGTCCCAACTTGGTTTACTGTAGGAAAAATAAAACTCTGGACATAGTAAATGCTGTTATGATAGCCATGGAAATCAGAGGAAGATAGTTAAGGGACTTTTCTTTTTGTGGCTGACATGTTTCAAACTTGTTATACTTATTCCTTATCCCATGAATTCACGACACCTAAGAAACTTTAAGATTTAATGTCATTGTCAACCAGTAAGACTTCAGATCACTTCATTTTTCAGTAGAAGCTTTCTCTAAATAGAGAAAACTTTCAGTTGAGCAAATTAAACAAATTCTCTTATTGACTTTAAAATCTTTGCAATTAAAAGACCCCAGTATTAAAGTGGATTCATGAGATGTTTGAAAAGCAGGATGTTAGGAACTCCTTCTTCCCCCCCCCAAATCAGCTGCATATTTGGATAATTTTCAAATAAGTGGAAATGTTATCCTGGGCTTGTTTTGATACTGTGATTGTGGTCTGCTTTTTCCAGATTTTCTATCCTGTTGTGCATTAGAGATTTCACTCTTTATCTCTACCCTTTGGGGCATTCATTTTGCTGAACATTCTGTGTTACAGCTTCTTTGTGAAGATGATGACCTTTGAGGTCAACCCATCCACAGTCAGAGGCAGAAAAATTCCTCCAAAGAGTGTTTCAGGACCTAGAAAACCCCTCTCCCCAAAAGACCCTCCTTTCCTTATAACACCTGCTGCTACTGACTTTTTCAGTTGTTTTTTTTTTTTAAGCAAACACCATTAGAAAACATACAGGTAGCTTTCAGTCATCCACATCCTAATGCAGATAATCTCATGAGCCCTTCTTAGTCAAGAACTGAGTACGGAAGGAATGGAGTTGAATCTGGAATAAGAGAGAAGTAGAGTTTGGGAGCAGAAGCTTCCTGTTGAGGAGGAGCTCAGGCCTAAGTAGAAGTTATGGGAGGCTGTGCTTAGGGAGCAGAATTGGGGATTGCAGAAAGGGAAGATTGGAGGACACATTCTAGTGGCTTCATGGTTTTATAGCTTAACTTCATGTTGGTGACCCACCACGGCAAGATTGCTATTGTGTGATGGCATGACGGGAATGTGAACTCTGCAAAGACAAGGTCTATGTTGTCCAAACAAAGTCACTGGTGTTAGTCAAACAACTAGTATTGTGCTCAATAAATGTATATGAATGAACACATACTTGCTACACAAAATCTACTCTGAAATCTTTTGCTTTTGCTCTATGCTACTACAGCTATTTTTTTCAGTTAATTTCCAAAATGCTTTTATTCCGCCTCAACTCTTAACTGTTTTTAAATATGGTTCACTATAACCAGATATAAGTAGTTTTCTATTTTTTTTCTCCTCCGCTACTTAAAATACTAAGTGTCAATTATTCTAGCAACTAAACAAGGAATCAATCAATCATTTATTGACCACATTTTCTATGCCCAGGAATTTTTATTTCTAGAAGAAGAAAAAGACCAATCTGTTAATCCATAGTTTACTTTTATACTTATAGGACTTTTAGTATTTGGGGATGCAAATATACATGATAAATAATGGCTGTCATTTTAATCTTTCAGATTTTATTTTATGGTTACATTATGACCATTTGTCTGCTGAATTTAATTTTCTAAATTTCTGTTACATGAATAATGAAAACTATTGATTTAACATCAGAGAAATGTACAGCAGTTAATATAAAAAAGCTGCATCTAATTTTGTTAATAAACTATAAATGGTAAGATGACGTATAGTTTAGATTTTCAAAGCATTTTTCCATAACACTATGTAGTTCTAGTTTTGGCAGCAACGTAATTCTACAGTGTGCTATTTCCACTTTACTGCTTTTCAAAGCAGGCCTAAAATGTTAATATAATATAGAAATTTACCCTGATGAAGGATGTACTAATCTAGAAGGGTGTCATGGGGGTGGCCAACCTGTGGCCATGGGCCATTATGTGTATTATGTGAGAACTTTTTTGCTTATCTGTGGTGGTAGATATCATGAAAATTATGCATGCATCTTTCTTTTTCTCATTACCTTTTGTTAGTGTTTATATATTTAATGTGTGGCCCAAGATAACTCTTCTTTTTTTTGGCCCAGAGAAGCCAAAAGGTTGGACATCCCTGAATGTTTGCATTACAAACATGACTCTTACAGGTATGTGTAGACTAGACTTTCTGGTCACCATGACTACCCTCAACCCCTATGTAGAAAGATACTATTAATGTCAGTTGAAGCACATTTGTCATTATCTGTCATGGATTCAAACAGTGTGTTCTCCCTGGCTAACTTTACAGCAGTGATTTTTAACTAGTGCACTGTGGCATACCAGGGTGCCATGAGAAGATCTTAGGTGTGCTGTGAAAATATTTAAAAATAATTAAATTATTTTTGAAGGTCAAAGCATAGTAAGTATATTCTTTTTTCTTTTTTTTTTGAGACAGAGCCTCACGCTATCACCCTGGATAGAGTGCTGTAGCATCACAGCTCACAGCAACCTCCAACTCCTGGGCTCAAGCGAGTCTCCTGCCTCCGCCTCCGCCTCCCAAGTAGCTGGGACTACAGGCGCCCGCCACAACGCCAGGCCATTTTTTGGTTGCATTGTTGTTTGGCGGGCCCAGGCTTGATTTGAACCTGCCAGCTCAGGTGTACGTGGCTGGTGCCTTAGCCCGTTGAGACACAGGTGGCGAGCCTCTTACTCTTTTTTTAAAATCAACATAATTTCAGTATGCCATGGAAGTTTAACTATAGGTTAAGGTGTACTGTGAGATAAAAAAGGTTGAAATATACTGCTTTAGAGTACCAGGTTAAGTTCAATAGTTAACTCTGGAAGCTTATGGTCTTGGTTGGAGTTCTGGCCCATCCACTTATTAGCTATGTCATTTTAATCATTTTGTGTCTCCATTTCCTCATCTATACAATGGGAGTAAAAACTCACCTGATAGCATTTTTCTGGCAGTTATGTAAGTTAATACAAATAAATGCTAGAGTTGCGACAAGAAGGTAGTAGGTGGTTGGTAAAAATTAGAATTTCTGTGGATAGATTATGAATATTCTTGAGAAATTTTAGCTCCAATGAAACAATGAGATCAGAGCACTGTAAACAGGGTGAATGCATGAACAAAATATAATGAGCTATCTGTCTGGCACGTCCTGTCTTGGAGGAGACTTGGTGAAGTTAGACCATGCACAGAGGCTTCAAGTTGAGAAAGGACATGGCCCTCTAGGTTTGGGGTGCAGATGTTGTTCTAGTTTACAGCAGCAGTGAGAGATGAGGCTGGGTGAATGAACAGGTTGGACCCTGAATGCTCCAGAATGCTTGGCAGAGAGCTTGGTGGGCGTCCTGAGGGTGGTGGAAGCCCTGAAAGATTTTAAAGTGGAGAGTGATTTGCTGAGATTTTTGAGCACCACCATCACACCTGCAGCATAGTAGATGGACTTGGAGGGGCCTAGACAGGTCCAGGAGCTGAATTAAGAAACTGTTAAAAGGTGGAGATGGAGGTGGCCAGGTGGCAAGAGGCCAGCATGCTAGTGGGGATAGAGAAGCGATGGATTTGAAACCCATGAAGGAGACAGTCAGGAGGAGCTAGGGCTTATTCAGAGGTGGGAGGGTGAGAGAGGGGTAAGTGTTGAGCATCATGGCCAGGGCCCTGGCAGTGTCTGGCCAGGACAGGTGCTTGGTATTATGGTTGGCCGAGAGCTTACAGGAGTAACGTGGTCACACAGAGCTGTTGTCTGGAGAAAGACTATATGACAGGTAGGACTGAAGTACTTAAGTCACTTAGGCTAAGGTCAGGAGGGTGTACAGAAGCAACAGATGTATGCTGTTAAACATAAAAGAAGGGTCCCAATCTAGGGCCAGTGTGCAAGAGTGCACAACTCATTACCCCTACATTCCCTGGGGTCCTGCTTGGTAGTAGGCAGCCTTTAAATAAATAAAAAAAAATCTAATGTGACTCTTTACTAGTGATACTGTCCCTAGGACAGCTTCTCTAGGCTTACAATGCCCTGGGCAATCCCAAATCTCTGTTGGTTGTCCTTTGATCTTCCCTGGAGCCTGGGTATTAGCATAAAGGTTTTGACTCTATCCCCCTCAAATCTGAGATTTCTTGGGCTGATACCTCTGTGTTACAGAGATGCTTTTTATCTGCATCTTTCCCCTGTTGGCCAGTGGACCCTGAGGAGCTAAAATGGAATGTTCTTAATTCTTATTTGTCCACACCCCATTTGTGACACATCCAATCCATAATACTTTAAAGCAGTAGTTCTCAGCCTTCCTAATGCCGTGGCCCTTTAATACAGTTCCAAAGGGGTCACAATCCACGGGTTGAGAACCTCTGCTTTAAAGTATCTTTTAAATCATTCTGCTGGGTGTGGTGGTGCCCTATAGCTAGGCTTTCCTACAAACTTGGGTGTTGAGATGAGTTGGGATGGATTTAGCTAATTGATATATTGACCTTCTAATTTCACCATTTGTGAATGACTGCAAATCTTCTATGAGGAAATAAATCTGAGTGTACTAGAAACCCGAAGCTCTGGTGGGTGGGAATTAAAAAATTAATGCTGTTTAGAAATTATTTCACAAATCAGTTGGGAATGGTAGTATTGTTCACTTATGTAGATGAAGTGCAAGTCGTTTTTTTCAGTTTGCTTAATATTAGAAATTAAAGGAGAGGAAGACTCAAAGCATTTCAAAATATTGGAAACTTTAAGATGATCATTATAACAAGCTTGACTGAAAGTAAACAGATTTCTCTTTCTCAGTGGACGAACGGTGACGGTGAGAATGAAATTAGCATGGCAAGTATTAAAATATTGATAGCAATCATTCCATGTCCAGGCTTTGCCAATTAATAATTAATTTTACCTTGAAGGTAACTGTAAGAGTCAGACTTTTTTTTTCTTCCATGCTTTCACTAGACAAGAATGTTTGACTGCCCTCCTACCTCCCCCGACCCAAGGTTATCAGGTCTCCAGCAAAGAATTCACATTTTTACAAGGTTGGTGGCTGAAATTTCTTTTGTGTGGCTTCATAAAATGAACAAACAAATTGACATGGACGATGTAGAGAAGGTGTGAGTCGGTCATCTCCATGACTGACTTATATGTGGCAAGCATGGCTCCTCATTCTGTCATCATCTGCTACGTACTTCTCATGGCATCCTTGTTGTTTTTTTTTTTTATTTCAAGCATCATTTCCAAAAGTAGGGGAGAGATTATCCTCTGCTCACTGATTACAAAGGATTGTAGATGGAAAAATGGATGGTTTCTCGCCGAAATAAGAGGAATCCTTTAGTTTTTATGGCTTTTATTTGGACAAGATGAATTTGCCCTGAATTTCTCCTGATATGAGTCAACAGCCTTCTTGCTATGGTGGTATATTGGAGTTAAGAGATGTTGGGCTTGAGGATTGATTTTACCCTCACTTGTGGTAGTAAAATGAAGTTCTAAGGTGTCAAATGCATCCAATAATTATCTATTCAGAAGTCTACTTGAATGAATTTTTGGTTGTGTTTTAATTTTTTGATAAATAAAAAGTTGCTAAATCATTCATTCAGTCCCTCAACAACTATTTGCTAAATGCCTGGTATGTGCCCAACCCAGTTCTAGCTAAAAGCAGACTTACAGCAAGTTAGCATCATAGTCAAATGGTTATTCAAGAAAATTACTCTATTTTTCATTTTCTGAAATAGGACAAGATATTTATCATCTTTGAACCTTATACCAAAATGTCCCACTTTTACAAATTATCCATCCTTTCCCATTAAAAGTCTAATTTTCCTAAATGTGATCCCCTTGTTCAAATGTTTGAAACGGCACCCACAGCACCTGGCACATGCATTTGTTGAGTGCTGAGTGTGCCATAATCACCAACTCAAGAATCCAGTAACTCAGCTCCCACTCTGTTCAGCCACCTGCCTGCTCTGTGGAGCCTTGTTGCCATTGGTTCAGGCTTGGCACTTCTGCTCAACTCAGTCCACTTGTTACTATCCAACCCGTAAGGAGCAGTTTTCAGAATATTAATTGCAATATTAATGTAAGAATTGCAAGTATTTTGAATAGAAAGTCAGGAACAGAAGTAGTATTTTTACTGGTGTGACCATTTTTGTGAGTGAAAATGATACTATTTGTAAGGTTTCATGAGCCACCATGTTTATTATTAACATTATATGGGTAATGTTTTTTTACCAACTCCTACCTATTCAATAGCATAAGTGGTAAAACCCTTGCCAATGAGTTAGACACTTATGACTTTCAATAGTTACACATGAGATTTATATGGTCATGCCATTAATTTAATTTTTATAATTTAAAGTTCCATAGATATTGTCACTTGTGAACTGTGAGTGAGCCAGAATTTATAATGGTCTTCAGATGGATTTTATTTCACTCTCTGCAGTTACTCATGGAGAAAGTCTCCATGCAAACAAAGATGCACCAACAGAGTACAGCATCCATCATTTTTCCAGATTAGGGAGAAAGCACACTTACGGGTTATTTGTATTGGTCACAGTAGAGTTCCCAATGTAAGCTGACAGACGTGATGTGATAATGTTTTATATTCAACCTTTCAAAACCCCGTTAATTATGCATAAGATGATACTCTTCAATAACATCAAGAGCAGACAAATGAAATCATTAGTTTTATATTCCAGAGCCCCACGTGTGTCTATTATAACTACGCATTTGAATGCCTCCATCCCCATTTCTCAAAATCACTTTTTCATACATTCTAATGTGATATCATAAATGAATATGAATAGTATTATATAGAGGATTCAATTGTCCAAAAGGACCCCAGCTTTTGAAAATGATAAATTTAGCTCATTAATATGGAAGGGACAATTTTCTGACAACCTATGACGAAGGAAGGAGAGGTGCGGACCAACAATTTACCACTGTCTTTATTTTACTAAATAGGGCCTCTGGCAAATACATCATTTTTCACATGCTGCCATGGTAGTGACAGAGCAGATGGAGGTGGATCTTGGTGTTGGTACCTTCTAGGAATAGGAGGGTTAGCTGGAGAAGGGTGCTGTGGCTTCCTACAAAGCAAGCCTGGCTATGATGGGATATCCAGGTTGTGACCACATAATCCTTTAAGTCTGAAGCATTCTAGAGAAGCATTTTGAGAGGTAAGAGAAGAAATGCACAGTGTGTATTTAAAATGACTTAGTAAAATGATATGATTTGCCAAAATGCACATTATTGTAATTTAGCCAAGATAGGTGGCCAATTGAATGTTCCCAGAAATGTAATTGTCTACATGCTATTTGCAAGGCCCTGTCTGATAAAGCTAGCAAAATGTACCTTTTCCTCTCAAAATCTATTTGGTTAGAAATACATCTGTTACTTACAAATGAAGGCCCTTTTTCTGTGGCTACTGTAAATACAGTAAAAGGTAATTTCTACTAATGTGGGTTTTTCTCCATTTTTGTAGCTATAGAAATTATTTAAAATATACTACGTATTATCTTAAAATTTATCCTAAATTATATTATTTGCTTAAAAGAAAACAGAAGTACAATCCAAGAAAGATAGTTATATCCTAATATAGGACTAGCTATGCATTTTATAGGTAGAATTTCAAAACACAGTTGGAAATAGCCTCAAAGTTTGTATTAAGATTGATTAATACCTTTTCAAAGGTATTGATACCACTCAAACAATTGAAAACATTTTTTTTCAGTTTTTGACCAGGGCTGGGTTTGAACCCACCACCTCTGGCATATGGGGCTAGCGCCCTACTCCTTTGAGCCACAGGCACAACTGAAATATTAACATAGTATCATATCCATTATAGAAATGGTACATTTTAACTGGGAAAAGTCATGATTTATACATTGGTAGATAATACTGGTCCTTCTGTTTTGTAATTCTAGACTATAAACATAGGAACTAAATTGTAGGAAGGAATTTTCTCTATTATGTCTGTGGATACCACTATTAATGTTAAATATTATTGAAATGTTTTTGGAAAATAATTGCCTATCTTGATAAAAAGAGTCATCTTTGTACATTCTGAGTTGTATCTCCCTGTGTGCAGATGTTGGATATCTGCAGGACATATATTGATGATGTTCCTTACCTGGTCCTGCTCTGTGACTTTTACAAGTTATTTAAATTATTTAAATCTCTCTATGCCTCAGTTTCTGCATTTATGAAATAAAGCAAAACTAGTATTTCCCTCATTACGTTTTTATAAAGATGAAATGGTTTAATACATGTACCTAGTAAAGGGATTAAAATAATATTCAGTGCTGGTTATTCTTAGCTGTGATATATTAATAAAGTCCTTAATAATCAAAAAGTATCATCTCAATCACAAAGTAATATTTTAACTTAAGTATTTTGAAAAATACAGAAGGATATAAAGAATATAATAAAAATCATTTATTTCTCTTCATGGAGAAAATCCCTATTGACATTTAGTTATAAATCATTCCTCTCCCAGCGTCTATTATTTCTCGTTCATATTTGCCTAGCACACATTTCCTTATCACTTTATTTTTAACCTTTTGATTGTCACTCCATCCTGTCTAATAAACAATATAAAACTGTTTCTAAATCCTAATTCAATGTGTCTAACTTTTAAAACTATAATTTAAGTCATTTGCATTTATTGTGGTAATTGTACCTGATTTTTTTTCTTACTAGCAGAATATTTGAAAATAGTGTTTTTTATTAACCATATGTTTTGTTTCTTTTCTTTTCTCTCCTTTCCTGCCTTTAGTTGACTTGTTTTATCTCTGCAGTACATATTCTCCCCTCTATTGAATTTGAAGTTTGCATTCTATTCCAATTCTTTCAATATTTACCCTAAAATATTTAATGGGCATATTTGAATTTAGATTTTCCTAACAAAGCATAAAGTTGATGAAAATTCTAACCTCTTAGAACCTAACACTTCCCATGTTTCATTTTATTATTATCAAGAATAAAATTTAAAACTCTAAAATGAGTTAGTATTAGATTTATCAACACATTTTACCAATTCCTTTGTTTCCTCTCATTTCTTAAATCACTTTCCTTCCTGTGGAATTCATTTTCCTTCTGGTTAATTACATTTTAGTAGTTCTTTCATAGGGGATCTGTGCTTAGCAAGCTCATGGTTTTTATATCTTTCAGAGTCTCCTTTTAACTGTGGGATGGTTGTTTAGCTGGGTACGGAATTCTAGGTCATGTTATTTCCCCTTGATCTTTATCTATTATCTTTATACCTTTGTTACTGGTAAGAAGATTCCTATTGGTCTGATTGTTGTTTCTTTTAAGATGGTTCCCCCCCATTGTAGCTTTCACAATTATTTCCTCCTTTTAATGGTGCTCTGTAGTTTCATTTCATGTTTTAGTTTTGGCTTTGTTTTATTATGAGTGTTGATGTACTTTTCCACACTGAGGATTTTTGTCTGTAGTTCTAGAGAATGTTTATGTATTTATCTTTTTCTTCATTCTCTGCAGTCTCTTTTGCTTAGATGACTAATATATATTGGAGTTTTTTCTTCCTCTTCTCTCCATCTATGTTTATTTTATCTGTATTTTTAACTTCCTGTGATACATTTAAAAGTACTTCCTTAGATATATTTTATAATTTATTGCATTTCCTTTTCTATATCTAGCATGCTCTAATATCGCACTGTTTTATCTTTTAATGATAGTCTTTGATTCCAGGATTCTTTTTCAAAGTTTTCATTTTCCACAATGGGTCCCTTCTATGTGAAGTCTACTATCATTTTCATCTCCTTTGTTATAAATCTTTATTTAGATGGCTTTATTATCCAGTTATTTGGGTACAATCTTTTGTTACATTTACAACTTTCATAGCATTGGATTGCTTTTGTTTTCTTTGCAGTATTTTCATTTGGGTACATCAGGAGTTATACTACATTTATAGGTTATGTGGTAAGTTGTAGAACCATTCTTATGGGGCATTTTTGTGTTTTACTTTGCCATTAATATATGGGTTCCCTGGCTTTGGGCCAATTTTTACATAAGTTTCTAGGTTTTGAGTTTCCTTTGGCTCAGAGAATTTTGCTTTGGACTTGTATACCTTGCAGGATAGCAAGTTTCAGAATGTCCTGGTTGATTCTGCTTCCTACCCATACTTTTTTTTTTTTTAATTGTTAGGGATTCAGTGAGGATACAACGAACCAGGTAAAGACCCTCTTATAATAGTGTTTTGCCCCCAAAGGTGAACCCACCCCGCTGTAACCCTCCCATCCTCTTCCTCCTTCCCTTTCTCTGTTCTCCCCATCCCCTTCAACCCCTACCATGTGCTAGGTCATTCATCTATGTGCTCAATTCTGATATGAGGACAATTAATGAATTGCCCATACTTTTAAGTAAGCTTCATCTTTAGGCACAGTGGGAGTTTCTAGTTCCAGTTGCTACCTTGACTTGCTTCATAGAGGTAGCCTAGAACCTTGCCATCTTGATATTCTGTGTCAATGTGAAAATCTACCTGTAGGCTGGGTACAGTAGCTCACTCCTATGATCTTAGCACTCTGGGAAGCCAAGGCGGGTGGATTGCCTGACTTAGGAGTGTGAGACCAGCGTGAACAAGAATGAGACTCCATCTCTAAAAATAGCCAGCCAGGCATTGTGGAGAGTGCCTATAGTCCCAGCTACTTGGGAGGCTGAAGGAAGGGGATCACTTGAGTCCAAGAGCTTAAGATTGCTGTGAGCTATGATGCCACGGCACTTTACTCAGGGTGACAAAGGAAGACTGTCCTAAAAAAAAATCTACTTCTTGTGAGGGACACAGTGCCTCATTTTTGCGGCCTCTATAAGTGTATTTTTCTTGTTTTCAAGTCCAGCTCTGAGCTTTTAAAATTTTCCTTTACAATTCATTTAGACTTTCTAGATGTATTTGAAGTGGGAAGAAGAGACTTTGTGTCTCAGGTCAATCTGCTGTGTTGGCTGGAAAGGTCTCCTATTTTCTATTGTGTTATTTTTCTTTTTATAAAACTTGGATTCTACCATATATATTATTACTTCTTTACCTCTAAGAATTTATCATGAATTTTTTTTACCATTAAATCATCTTTAAAACCATGACTTTTTATTAGTTACTTTCCACAAAAAAGACATATCATTTATCTAGGCAACACTGATTGTTGCATATTCAGTTGTCTTTAATTTTTCTTTCTATTTTAAATAATGCTCTGTGAGCATCTTTGTGTACTTAACTTTGTGGGCATCTCTTGGAAGTGAAAGAATTACTCTGTAATAGGATAGGATCTTAATCACTTGAATGACTGATGTGACAGTAGTGGTGGGATATATAATATATGCGTCATGAGAATTCTGCACATAAAAAAGAGTTAAGAGAAGAGAAGTGAGATGGATTTAGAACTTTATACTATTACAAGCTTCAGCTTCCTGTTCTTTTAGTTCATTTATAGAAGTATGAGAGACATTCTGTTCAGTATTGCTACTAATGGGTGGGGGATAAGAGATGAGTAAGTCATGGTTTGTTCTTTGGAAGAGTAAAGGTGAATTCTCAGTGAAGATAAATAGAACTACAAAGAACTCTAATAAAAGGCAGATAAAAATAAGATACTAAAGGTTAACAGGAAAATGCTGTGAGATCTCAAAGTAGGATCTACCCAATCAAAATGGAGAAGGAACCATATCTACCTAATAATTTATGGTTCTTAAAATAAGAAAAAAGCTTAAGCAACACATGAACATATGGTTATAGGAGAAACAGATGCCTAAGTTAATAATTTTGTGAATATGTTACCTCAATGAGCATTTCCTTGTATACGTTTATTATCCCTTTACAGGGCTCACTCCCAGTCCAAATGGTTTGTCATCACGTGAGTAGCCTTAGAACATCACTGCCAAGGTTGTTCTTTAGTTTCCTTAGAGCAATCACATCCTAACATTCATCCCCAACTTCCAGTAGAAGATTAAGTTGGTGAGGTTTTCCAGAATCCTTATTGTAATGCCAGCATTCTAATTTGGCCAGACCAGAGAGAAACTCAGGCATGGAGGGCAGGTGTAACATGCTTTATTCAGCTCACGGCAGTTGGTGAACTATATTACATGGGAGGTCTACCCTAGCTCCTGGCAGCTGGGGAGCTAAGTTACACGTCGCAATTTGCGATCCACAATCTGCACAGGGGAAAGGTCCAGTGCACTTTAATATCCCATGGAATGAAAGTGCCAAAATGCCAAGTAGCAGTTACATAAGGAGAACTTCATTGTACACTGCTATGGCTCTCTAGGAGCAAAAGGTGCCTTCCTGTGGGTGAGAAAGCCCAAACACTTTTCCTTACCCCACACCTGCACATGGCCCTGGACTGCAGAGGAAACCTGGCCCATCCCCTGTTATGGAGCTCCAGTTAACCCAAGATGATTATAGAGTATTCTTGTTAATGATGCTTTTAGTCATAGGTGATATAATTCAGGCAGGAGGAAAATTTTGCTGGGAGCTTCCTTGGAAAGGTTTATTCACTGTCATGGGGTGAGGGTGGAAGATGGGAGGTCCTTTTTCTCACTGGCTATTGTTGGGTCTGGATGTTGTATTTGAACCTACTGTACGGATCTTGCCATTGATCAGTGGCTGATGTTGGTATATGGGAGAGGCAACTTACCCAGGGAGAGAGGGAACCTGGAGGCTGTCCTGTCTACTATGGTGATGGTAAATGCCCATGTGGTTTGAATTATATTTTCTATCACCTGAAGCCAAAATCTTCCTAGCTGAGGCAGGAGGCCAGGTGAGGAGGTTGGAGAGCCATACCTTGGAACTCTTGTCACTGCAGGACAAATCCTGAAGTCTACTAAAGAGTCTCATGCATGCCAGGGGTCAGACAAGATTCTAGGTGACTTGAGCTGCCTTCCTGTCTGTTGCCTGTGGAAAGTTATTCAAATAACTGGTGTTTGAATTCTCATACCACAGTATCTCTTTCTAACCTTTCTTTACCAGCCTAAACCTAAGATTTTCTAGCTAATAAAAAAAAATGACCTAGGCCAAGAAGATTACTGATACCACATCATACTGATGCATGCATTTCCTATTTAATTCCTTTGCTATGAAAATTAATGGGAAAATACACAATGCAAGTTACTTGTGGCCAAATATGATGAAAAGCAAAAACTTTCAACTTTCATATGTGAAATCAGAGCTTTTATTCACTGTTTCTTCTTTGTGGATTTTCCCCTTTGTGCCTTCACCATATTTTGACTGTTACTTTCGAAATTCTAATACATGATTTCCAAATAATCAACACCCATTTCTCCTGCCAAAAAAGTCATAATATATTAGATTAAGTTGACTTCATACATTCAACTTAAAAGTGGTGATTATAGGTGGCAGTTGAAGTCAGCCGCAGCAAGTGACTCATTTGTCTACTTGTTTTAGATCCTTTGAGAGAATTCTGAGTTTTGGTAAGCAACTGCAAATTTAAGGATTTTGTTAGTTTGCTTAAGCAATCTACAGGAAAGCAAGTCACCTTTGTTACACACTTTCATATATTGAAAGTTTCAGGCTTGGTGCCTGTAGCTGTGTTTAGGACGCCATCCACATATATGGGGGCTGGTGGGTTGGAACCCAGCCTAGGCCTGCTAAATAATGACAACTGTAACAAAAAAATAGCCGGCGTTGTGGTGAGCACCTGTAGTCTCAGCTACTTGGGAGGCTGAGGCAAGAGAATCGCTTAAGTTCAAGAGTCTGAGGTTGCTGTGAGCTGTGACATCAAAGCACTCTACCAAGGGCAACATAATGATACTCTGTCTCAATTTAAAAAAAAAGTTTCAAATATGTTAAGATTGGTGTACAATCTTCTTGAGTGTGTTTTAAAATATCCATATTAGGGCAGTTCCCATGGCTCAGGGAGTAGGGTGCTGGCTCCATATACTGAGGGTGGTGGGTTCGAACCTGGCCCTGGCCAAACTGCAACAAAGCATAGCTGGGTGTTGTGGCAGGCACCTGTGGTCCCAGCTGCTGGGGAGGCTGAGGCAAGAGAATCGCCTAAGAGCAGGAGTTGGAGGTTGCTGTGAGCTGTGTGACGCCACGGCACTCTACCAAGGGTGATAAAGTGAGACTCTGTCTCTAAGAAAAAAAATCCATATTAGACATAAGCACTATGAAATGGAGAAATGAGAATGATGTAGATTTGGTAACCCCAGAAATACCCCTCTCCAGCTTGAATTTGAAGACCTCTACTTTTTCAAAATCATTTTTTATAACATTTCACATGCCACACAGCAATTATTTGATAACCTTTTGCTCTCCCTTGAACTGCAGGGATTCTGTCTCGACTCTGTATTCTTAGTGCTCTCAGATTTAGGCAACCAGTTGTTCTTTGATTTTTGTATTTTATTTTTATTTTTCCTCAGTAGGTACATTTTATTAACACTGAAAAATTGATAGTTTACTCTATTTTTTTTCTTTTTTTTCATAGCCTTCATGGCCTCTTAATCACTATATGAAGACATTTGTATTCTGCATTTAGTACGTTTCGCCTGTACCCTTCTAAGATGCACTGTAGGTGTGGCCCCACCACCGCAACCTCCCCCCTCCAGTTGTTCTTTTATGTGGCTGCCTCATCCTTCAACCAACAGAGCTTCCCAAGGCAGTCTTCCTTTTCCACACTGTGTAATGCCTGCTGAATTTTTAATGAATGTTTATTCGACTCCAGGAAATATTTCCCTGCTTATTCTGACCATTTTAGTTTATAAAAGACCACATTAAAGGTTGGCCTTAAGATCTGATGGTGTAGGCTCAGTGCTAGTAGCACAGTGGTTACGGCGCCAGCCACATACACTGGGCTGGTGTGTTTGAACCTGGCCAGCTAAATAACAACTGCAACAAAAACATAGCTGGGCATTGTGGTGGGCACCTATAGTCCCAGCTACTTGGGAGGCTGAGGCAAGAGAATCATTTAAGTTCAACAGTTTGAGGTTGCTGTGAGCTGTGACGCCACAGCTCTCTACTGAGGGTGACATAGACTGTCTCAAAAAAAAAAAAATTCTGATGATGTATATATGCCTATCCATTTATAACTTTTGTTCTTCTCTAATGTGTAAGATGAATAGATGTTCATTGTAGACAGAAAGTACAGAAAACTCCACAGAAAATAATCATTGTGAAAAGTCTCCTTTTCTTTCTAGTCTTTTTTCCCTTGTATATATTAATTGATGTCTGAATCCTACTTTTTAAAACTAACATGTTGTGGGCATTTTCCCTTGCCACTAAAAAGTTTTAATAAGCCTAATTTTGAATGTTTGAACTATTCCATCATATGAAAGTATTATGGCTTATTTAACCCAAGGTTTATTGTTAGCCATGTAGTTTCTCTAAATTGCTTTTATAAATTATGCATTGATAATGCTATGACTTTTTTCATATAATTTGTCAAGTGTGTGAAGATTTATGTTTAGAATAGATTCTTTAAAAAGAGTACTGGTCAAAGGTATAAACATTTTCAAGACTCTTATATTTTTGCTTTAGATAAATTTATACATGTATCTATGATATAGGAAAAGTAGCATATATTTGGTTGAGGCTGGATAATTGCTAATGCCTCAGAAAAATGAACCCATTCATTTATTTACTTATTTATTTTTAGAGACAGAATCTCACTTTGTCACTCTTGGTAGAGTGCCTTAGCATCACAGCTCACAGCAACCTCCAACTCCTGGGCTTAGGCAATTCTCTTGCCCCATACTTCCGAATAACTGGGACTACAGGTGCCCACAGTTTGGCCAGGGCCAGGTTTGAACCCACCACTCTCGGTATATGGGGCTGGCATCCTACTCACTGAGCCATAGGTGCTACCCCACTATGAACCCTTTTATTAAGAATTTGAGTGTAGTCTGGATGTGGTGGTTCATGCCTGTAATCATAGCACTTTGAGAGGCCGAGGCAAGTGGATTGCTTGAGCTCACAAGTTTGAGACCAGCCTGAGCAAGAGTAAGACCCCTCTTTCTACTAAAAATAGAAAAACTGAGGCAAAAGGATCCCTTGAGCCGAAGAGCTGGAAGTTGCTGTGAGCTATGACGCAATAGCACTCTACCCAGGACAACAGTTTGAGACTCTGTCTCAAAAAAAAAAAAAAAAATCTTAAGAGTTTGGATGTCAGTAAAAGCAATGGCTAAGTTGATTAAATCAGGTAGATGACAGAATCAGGCCACTGTGCCCTTTAAGAGAACTGGCTTACAGACTTTATTTAAGTCTTTAAATAAAAGTCAACAGGAAAAATAACTCACACAGGAGGTGAGGGTCTTCAGAAAGTGATGCTTTCGCTTCCTCGGTCCGCATGTGGTGGCCGTCGATGGTCTCAGTCGCTTCCTTGATGGCTTTAATGCTCAAGACTTTATTTAAGTCTTCGTTCTTTGGGGACTCGACCATTCAGCGCCTTTTGTATCCTGGGTTCTTGTTAGATTTACATGTTCTGAGTTCCTTTTGCATCTGACTTTTCCCTAAAGAGAAAGAGACAGAGAACTTGGCCAAGGATACCTCAAGAACCAGCACCCATTTTCTTTGTCACAGGTTGACTTTGGGTTCTGGGTGGAAAAATACAACCTTTAAAATCTAACATAGCATTAGCATGGATTTTAAGAGCACAGGCAAAGAAAGTCTTGATATATTGGAAACATTTCGTTTCAGGGAAAGGATAATTCATATAAAGAGAAATGTTGAAACTGAATTCTTACATATTTAAAAAATTTAACCTATGTACCCAGAGACAGAAATGATTTGGGGCTTAGGGAAAAAAAAACCCACAGATAATTTGAAATTCATGGCTTATTATTTGATTTAAAGTCATCTTTCTTGTGTGATTTGCTCTTATAAGTTTGTTTTCATAAAATTGAGATCATACTGTGTTTAAACAAATACTTCATTTTTGTAGGGTCAAAAAATGTACAGGTGGAATATTTAAGTGATTTGAAAGATATTCAACATCAATAGCCATTAGAAGTAAAACCAAATCACACAATAAGTGCTCGAATTGATTTTCTAAATTCATAAATTAGTATTTTTAGCACATTTGAATTAATTATTACATTTGGCAAGAGATAATATGACAATAATAAGCTAAATCTAAACATGAAATATAAGTCTAATGTAAAACAAGTAACATTTATTTTTGTTTTTGTCTCTTAGCTGGCTCCCCGACTACAAATAGTTATTCCTAGAATATAGCTATATAAGACAAAAAAAAAAGTCCCCTCCGTCTTTAAAAAGAAGTCAAATAAAAAACTTCAACGTTTTCTCTAGCCTTTCCATCCCCCCCAACAACAAAAAAATCATCCATCCTAGAGTGTTTCCATTATCTTGTTGGTAAATTCTACAAAGAGTCCAATTTGTCCATTGACATCTCCAACGGAACTTTAAATATGGTTAGAAAAACAAAGAGTTCAAAGCAGTTGGAAAAGCAGCAAATTGCCTAAAGATGCCAGTCTAGATTTTTTTGTTGAAAAATTCTACATCCTAAAAGTCAACAGGAAAAATAACTCACAGCTGGAGGTGAGGGTCTTCAGAAAGTGATGCTTTCGCTTCCTCGGTCCGCATGTGGTGGCCGTCGATGGTCTCAGTCGCTTCCTTGATGGCTTTAATGCTCAGGCCGCAGATCTGACTCTGGAGCTCGCAGATGCCTCCCTGCCGTATTCCCAACGGCTACTACCACATGCTGGGGGCTTGATCAGGCAACCGGCTCACGCCACATGTGTAGCCAATCACCTACCAGATTGCACCTGCCTCCAGCCAATCAGAGCCTGTCAGGTTCTCACCTGATACCTTAACTCTATGGGGCGTGCTAGGGTCCCTACCAACTTTTAAGACCCATGGGTAATTTCAAGGCTTTCTTGTCTTGTTCATAAAAACGAATTTTTACTAGTCCTACCCCATTTATTTCTGAATGCAGCAACTGCTCAAGTTTGAAAGGAATAAAATCACAAAGCTCAAAGTTTCAGAAATAAATATATAATAATTATGTAAGTACACAACTAGATTTTTGTTTTTGAGACAGAGTCTCACTTGGTCACCCTCTGTAGATTGCTTTGACGTTACAGCTCACAGCAACCTCAAACTGTTGGGCTTAAGCAATTCT
Organism: Arctocebus calabarensis; assembly: GCA_963573935.1. Lineage (NCBI taxonomy): Eukaryota > Metazoa > Chordata > Mammalia > Primates > Lorisidae > Arctocebus > Arctocebus calabarensis. Next base: position 14,527 of record CAUYON010067713.1, on the reverse strand, counting down.
TTTGCCTCAGCCTCCCAAACAGGTGGGACTATAGGTGCCCACCACAACGCCCGGCTATTTTTCATTGCAGTTGTCATTGTTTAGCTGGCCCGGTAGGGGGTTGAACCCACCAGTCCTGGTGCATATGGATGGTGCTATAACCACTGTGCTATGAGCACAGAGCCCATAACTAGATTTTCATTTAAACATGGATATTTAGCTCTTCACTCTATATGATCAAAGAAGAGGTATTAAACAATAAAATGTTTGTATTCTTAAAATTGCACATTATTAGAGAAAAAAATAAAGACGTATCTTCTAGATTGTAGCTGTCTAATTATATGAGAAACAGCCAAGGTTTCTTTTAATGCAAAGAAATGGCACTATTTTTTTTTTTTTTAACACGTCTTTGGCTTTTCACAGTGGTAGGACTTACAGCTGTTAACTAATCCTATAACAAGCAGTATTTACCCACACGTTTTCCAAATTAAATATGGGTATATGCAGGCCTAGCTTAAGATACTATAACACAGACACTTTTCCTTCTAAGGAAACAAAATTAAAACCCAAACTGCCCTGAGGATTAAAAGCACTGAAGGAGAGGTGAGACTAAAAAAGCCAGAGATAGGGAATGTCCGTGACAATGTAGAATGCCCACTTAGGACAGAGCGAGGAGGAGATTGCAGGGATGGTCAAGGAATAATGCAAGCGTGTAAGCATTGCTTAGAAGACCTAGTCAGTTCTCCTTAACAAACCGTGCTTACATTAATGGGCCCTGGGTATTAAAAATTGCCTGAATGGCAAACACTGATAGTTGTTCTTTGTTAGGAAGTCTTAGAAAAAAACTTTCCCCCTAGAATTACTGTGTAATTTCTATTTGACCTTTTCTTTAAAATTCTTCAAGTAGTGGAAGAACAGGTTTAGTCTTTGGTTTAATTGGGATTCACTTCGATATGGTTTTTGAAGACAAGAAATCCTGTATTGGGCTACAACTTAGATTGCTAGAACAGCTAGCCATTGCATCTCTGTCCCCAGCCTGCAAATTTTTTGAGAATCCCATTAAATTTTATTCAGGAGTCCCTTACCAGCCAATGTATTGTTTCCATGGCTACAATTAATGGGGAAGGCAATTTATAAGACTGATGTAAAAAATGAGCACTTCATCAGCCCCCCTGCTGGCCGCTTTTAGACTGGAAGGAGGAAGTGGGCTCTTGCCGGGTTGGCAGAGGCTCTGTGGTATTAAGGAGGCAAAACAATGAAGACAGAAGTCACAATTGTCTTTTCACGTATAAGGAATTACCCCTGAAGACTTTATTAGGAGTTGGAATATGCCAGTAAATTGTGACATCTTTGCACACACTTTGTATTTACAGAATCCACTCCATGACAACCTTAAGAAAGAAAAGAAAAGAAAAACCCATTCATTAAACCAGACATCCTTTCTCCTCTAACTGTGGAAACAGGTTTTAGGGTGTTTGGTGCAAGACAGGTAGACCCAAGATAGAATAAAAGCTTCTATGAAATTAACTCACTAGCTTTTCCCCATCACTAATTTCCACCACAACATTTAAGTTTTAGGTTGGTGTTATGACTCGTTGTCAAAATTTCTCTTGGTTAGCATTTTTATTTACATGATTTTGAAATACATACAAGGAGGTAAAATCAATATCGGCTCATCCCATTTTCCAAAGTATCAAACTGAAAATAAAAGAAGTCTAATGCAATTTTCTCAGGCATTTAAAAAGCCTTCCCCATGATTGCACCAATGTACACAATTATGATTTAATAAAAATTAAAAAAAAAAGCCTTTAGCTCCCCCAGCTCAAGCTCAGAGCAGACATCTAGTGATTTCTTGTGAAATTCAGAGCCCTTCTGCACACTATTCATAGGGCATTTGAATGACTATAAAAATATTTTGAGCCTTCTGTAATTTGGGGAACTAGAACAATTTTGTGTTCAGTTTACTATTACCATGCGGTTTGTGACTAAGAAAAAAAACTTGCCTTTTTTCTATTTTTATGTTACTGAAAATATTATGGGATAACCCACCATTTAAGAAAAATAAGAGTGTGAACAAGTATATCTTGGGGTGAATACATAATTTAATTGTTTATGAGCAAACCCATTTTAGAAAACTATTTATTATTTTCAGCATCATAGCTATGCTATCTGGAGATTGCTAGAAAATTAAAAAGCTGTTTTCTTTGCCCTGTAGAGGGCAGTCTGCCTCTACAAAATACACCCAGCCCCTGGCAGCATTTGAGTGTAGAGAACAAGTATGTATAATTATTTTTTTTAAGCTGTGAATGTAAATAATTCTCTTTCTTTTGGATGAGGCTATGGGAAAATTTTTTTCTATATTAGAAAATTATAGATTTTGTATAGCTCAGTTGTGTGTTTTCCTGTCACCCTTTTATGCATTGTCTTGCTGACTTTTTTTTTAAAGGTCGAAGGCATTTTTGAATGAGCATGGAACAAGAAGAGATAACAAATAAGGTCCCTAATGGAAGGGAGCAATGATAATCAGGAGAGTAAGAGAAACATCAGACTGGGGTTGTAGATTAAAAATGTATTTATATGAAGAATTGCAAGGGCTACAAATTGCACCACGAATATAGGGAAAATAAAACATACTACCCGGTATATATTTTTAAACACAAAAATTAATTTCAGTTTAAAGAGGTTTCTATCTGTGGCTGGAGATACTTAACCTGAAAAGGGTGAGAAAATAGGTATTTCTTTTAGCAATATTTCCTCTCCTGTTTGATGTACACCTCTGTCTGAGAGAGGGATGGATTAAATAGCAGTAGCAAATCGTCCAAAGGAGAATCAGAACCTTTTCAAGAGGAGTCGCTGAAACGCATGTAACTGGTACACAGATAAATACGCAGCAACTGAATTTCCAAACAGTTCAATCGCGGTTTTCCTGGACTTTATAGGAGACGGTCCATTTCTTGCTGACCACGGGAAAAGTGCTTAGAGATATTGTTCAGGCTTATTTTTTAAGGCTATGTGAGAAAAGTGATCCATCTACAGATGATCATTTCAATAAATCAGCTTCAGTGGGCAAAATAAATCACCATTCTGGTGTAGAAACTCATAAACCCTGGCAAAAAATATGATTTTTGTTTATTGATAAACATAAAGGAATGTGTAAAACACTCCTTAAAAACAGAATAATGAACATAGAGGAAGATGGCTCAGAAACTTATGTCCTGGGAATATTATAGGAATCTGCAGCTCACACCGATTTTCATGTCGTGAATGCAAGTTTGGAAATACCTTTGAGAATTTCTCTTTGCCTGCCTGCCTATTTACTTGCAAGCATTTTCTCAGTTTCTTTTTTAAAGGCTTTCAAAATGTGTGTTTTTTGTGCTGAGATGATTTGTGTGTGTGTGTGTGTGTGACGTGCAATGTATGTATTTGCTTCTCGATACCTACGTTTTTGTTAATGAGCAATTATTATATAGCAAGATACTGTGAGTGCAGAATTTATTGGATCTAAATGAAGGGGAGGCACTGCAAGTGGTTTAATTTTTGAAACTTCTATTTTCGGAGCTGGCTTTCAAATCCTGCAGCTTTGTAGTCTGCGATTTATGAGGGCTGTGGTCGAGCCAGGTGAAGAAAGAGCTGCAAAATGGCACGACAGTTAAGGGGGTGGATTACGGAAGGGTCTTTGTCAGTCCCCATCATGAAATTTAATCAGGTTCCATAGGGTGATACGATCTGCCTTGTTAGCCCATTCTGAAGCCATTTTGAAAATATAAATTATGAACAATTCAAAGTTTAAAACATGGGGAGAATCAGAACTGCATATATTATCAGCCAGATGTTTAGCTGCCATGGATTTTCATATTAGCAAGTTTATTTTATCAAATGACCCCTCCTGTATCAGTATTAATATTGCATGTACATTGGTGGTGGTTAGTGTCAACCATTTAGAAAGAATTTTATTTTAGCAAGTTTATTAAGATCCAATAGCCTATTCCATATTATGTTGACCTTATTCTATCAGAGTTGTCAAGCCCAACATATTATGTTTGTATACATCAAACTAGTACACAGATGAGCATTACTCTAAACAAATCTTAAAAAGTTATTTGTGTCGTGTCCCTTTGTTTGAAATGAACAACTCAAAACTCCTCGAGTATAAAAATTAAACATGATAAATGTGCAAAGTCCTATTAAGGCATCCAGATATTTAAGGAGTCATGAAGTTGGACTGGGTTTTTTTTAATTAAAAATCAAAGACTTTGAACCTGTGAGATTCATGTATATTTTGTGTCATCAATATTGATACAACTGAACGTGGTAGGTGTTCTCACATTCCATATCTGGATGGATATGTGTGTGGGAGCACGCGCGTGTGTATGAAATACATAACACACTTTCTACACAAGATATGCTTAGTTTCTTGCATGGTTGGTAACATACACTTAATCAACTATTTGTAAACTGGTAATGTTGCCAAAATATGTTAACTTTTATGGTCGATCAAGTGCATCGTGCTCACACAGCTGTATGCGTAAAATTCATACAGCTGGGTTTGCCTTGTTCTCCCTGACATCTTGGGAACAATGCAAGCAGAGAAAAGGGTGGGTGGCTTTCATATGGCTTGAAAATGTTCAGTACTGTTCCAACTTGCTATTAAGTGCTCTTAACACCTTTTTTTTTTTTTAAAGAATTGTCTTAGATTTTTGTGCATCCTTTTAAATTATGAAAAGTATACTAGATATGTTTTTTCCCCCTGTTATCTCATGAAAATTCAGCTTAACTAACTTTCACTTTTGATGGGAAAAGCAGACACCCTGAGCACAGTGGTCACCCCTCTGTCTTGAGTCTGCATTGTATGGGGTTTTCTTGTCACCTTCCATAGCTGAGTGCAACAAACGCAGTGGGAACTCTGATTTTCCAGCCATTCTATCTTTGTTGTTGTTAGACTCTTAATTCTGCCTGCGTTTATACTATTTGCGTCTGCTTTTATTATACCAAAGAAATTCCTTGGAATGCCTACTTACTTTCTCTCCATTCCTTTCATTTGCAGATGAAAGGCAAATGCAGATTTTAAAAAAATAAATAAATACGATGTGGTTAGGACCATTCATCACACTCCCTGTCTGTTCCGTCTTTGTTTCTGTTTCATGCTGTGTGCATTGCATTACATTTCTGAACCTGTTGTGAGGTGGGGTTTTTTTGTATTTAGCATTTTTCTTTTGTAGTTTATTAAAATAAAAATATTTTCAGTCAGCAGAAATCCCTTCGGTTCTTCTGGAAATCTTGCCCCACAGGCCTTTGCAGGACAAGAACAGATTAGCTGGGGCCTAATTCTGAGCATTGTTTTTTAGGAGGAAATCAAAAGTATAATGGTTAAAACCCAGTGTGTCCTTTTATGTCTGAAAAGGAGAATTAAATTGCTGGTGGCAAAGCAACAGGGGGGAGAGAGAGAGTGAGCACAAGCCAGGCCCTCTGGAATTGGGGGTTTGTTGTTGAAAGGGAGAATACACCTGACTGTGTACCCAAGTGTGTGTGCATTTGACAGGTAGATCATGGGACCCTGCCAGCACAATGCAAGGGGAATCAAAAAGGCATACATGCAATACCAGAATCTCTTCAACTGTCTGCCGCCATCAAATTTCTTTCTTAAAAGTCCCAGTTTGCAAATGGTGGAGACGATACTCTGATTAAGGTTTGGGAGGTGGGCTGTCAACTACCTTGAAACTTTGGTCCCTTCCTGGATAAGACTCTTTATCTTCCTGAGGGCTTTGTACTTCAGACGTGTTTTTTCAACCTTGTCCGTAATGGCACCACACCTGCTCTTTCACCTGTACTTTCATTTTTAATTCTGGGGAGGAACAGCTGGAAATTTTGATTTCATTTGCTCTAATCACACTTTATGGGTGCGATAACGAACTAGGGTGTCTTGCTTTGAAACTTGCAACATGGCCAATCCTGAAGGTTCCTGAATTTAGTGAAATTCTGAGACCAGCCCCGGAGGTCTGTCCTTCCATCCGAATATTCAGTTTTGAATTTTGCCAGATGACCAACAGCACCTCTGTGCCTTTTAGGGTACAAATTTAAGACAGAAGAGCCTGAGAACACTTCATGTTCTGATTTTAATTGGGATGTAACAAAATAGATGATTTAAAAAAGAATGCTATGAATCCTGACAAAACCTAGCGGTGTATTGTGGTGGACAAATGGTTAAAATATACACTCATTGGAGTATGAAGGCAGTTCTTCTCAGCTGTCAGATAGTTTGACCAGTGTCAGGCTATCCTGACGAGAGCAGCATACCTTCATTGCATCATAAATAAAACAGACAAATTACTTTTTTTTTCCCCCTAGGATGGAATAAGCACCATAAGAGGGGAGGGGAAAGGATTAAGGGGGGAAGGGTGATTTGGAGGGTGCATGGGGGGGGAGTGAAGAATTAGAGGGGAAAGAAAAAAAGAGAGATCATTTCAGCCCCTCTATGAATCTCGGTATGGCAGCCGAGAACAATGAGAAAACCAGGCAATTACCTAGAATCCCGTTTCCTTATCCAGACATAGAAAATATATTCTTGCACCAGCCTTCTTTGCCTCCCCTTCCCCCACCCACCCACCCCCTCCCCTTCCCGTCTATCTAATTCAGTTCTTTCGAGGAAGACCCAGCAGATGTAACAAAAGGAGAAGGCTTTCTGATGATGGACCACTTGGGTAGGACTGGAGGGCCCAGCTTCCGCATCTGTAGCGGGGGAAACATTTTTTTTTTAATATGCTGTGCCCTTACAGACTTCAGTAACCTCTGAAGCCCTAGCAGTGAAAAATGAGCAGAAAAGTATTTTATAACCTGAACTCTTTTCCTCCAATTCCATGGAAATCAAGGAGTGAGGACACTAAATCACCTGGCCCCAATGTACCACACCAGACATACAACTTCAGCCTCTGGAAATTCCACCCTAAGGTGTGACTAGGAATTCTGGGCTCTGAAATGGCTTCGCTCAGGAGCTTTCCTGAACTCCACAGAGGATTTCTGCTTTATTTTCTATTTAATTGGTGGAGTCCTGCGGGAAGTTGCCCCCCAGCCAGTCTTTTCCCTCTGGTGAATGCAGAGAGATGCTGGTTACAGTGGTGATTTGACAGGTTGTGCTGGAGTACCTGGAAATCTGTCCTTTCTTCCTCTGCTCCTGAGCCTCCTGGTCACAACACTTGCGATATGCTCAGAAGGATGAGGTGTAAATAACTACCTAGCCCCTCACAGCTGGCATGCGTATGTCCCATTATTGAACAGAATCATTTGATCAGTCCACTGGAGAATGACACTTAGCAAGGCTATGTATTTGGACACCTGTCACTTATATTCCTGTGGCACAAGTGGACCCATGAATACATGATTTCCTGTGCCCCATGCCCACCTCCGCCCACAACTGCCAAGACTGAGTTTGCATTGTCTTGAATGGTGATGAGTTGGAATGCACTGTCCACACTTTTTGTCATGACCGGTAGCTCATAAAGTGAGCTTGGGGTTAGGGTGTGGTTGGCAACTGTTAAAAAAAAAATCTTCTCTGTACTTCTTTACAGTAGCTGTGCAGCCACTATAAAAAATGGCATACTCAGGTTTTGTCATAGCAGTGCTTAGAGTAAATGCTTGAGGCTGAGCATGGTGGCTCATACCAATAATCCTAGCACTCTGAGGCGGGAGGATTGCTTGAGCTCAGGAGTTCGAAACCAGCCTGAGAAAGAGCAAGACCTGGTCTCTACTATGAAAAAAAAAAAAGAAAGAAAGAGAAAAAGAAAAAGTTAGCTTGATATGGTGGCAGGCCCCTGTATCTCAGCTACTCCTTGGTAGGCTAAAGCAAGAGATCGTTTGAGCCTAAGAGTTTGAGTTTGCCGTGAGCTAGCAAAGCCTGGGCAACAGAGTGAGACTGTGTCTCAAAAAATAAAATAAAATAAAATAAATGCTTGAAAGAGACTTCTTTGAAAAACAATTAGCAAAATTCTAGAGGCTTGCAGCAAGACCACTCTAGATTTACTAAAGACTTGTTTCCAGTGGAGGGAGTAGTGTTTTTTTCTCAAAGTGGGTGCAACGTGTTTTGACACTTACTGTACCTTAAAGTCTGATTTACTCACCAAAGGCCAGAACCTTGGTTTGGGCTTCTTTGCACCATCTCACAGGGTCTAAATGTTTGTACCTGTAGCCTGGTTCAAATTCTAGTCATGCCTCTTGACTGGTGCAATGTCAGTGAAATTGGTGACTCTTATGCTGAACCTCAACTACCTTACCTATAATGTTGGGGACAAAAATCCATCAGAAATCTGGCAAAATTTAATAACATAAAAACGTATCTGATCACTGGGCAAACCACATGATGCCTAGCAATGTTACCTGTAATTACTCTGGCATGTACCATAAATCAGTTGATTGGGGCTTCAGTTCAGGAACAATAAGGCTGGACTAAACAGCTATTTTCTCAAGGGAGCCATACTGTTTAGGATAAACTTCTAAAAATAGAGGTACTTCTGGATAAATACTAGAAAATATGTTGGAAGATGACAGTGTTCACCTTAATAAGAGTCACCTGAAACAGTTTTAAATTGCCAGATAGAGCTTTCTTCCTTGCTCCTTGGAAGTCTCACCTGAATTTAATGTAAGTTCCTAACACTCAGAGTGGACACAAACCGGGGAATGATTAAATTAATGAGTCATATGTTTATATAGAGTATTTGTCATTTGCAAAAAGCTGATATTCTTTGGTAGTGATACATGGTTTTTTTGGTGATTGAAACCGACTTAATTGGGCCCCATTTTTTTTTTTTTTTTGCAGTTTTTGGCCAGGGCTGGGTTTGAACCTGCCACCTCTGGCATATGGGGCTGGTGCCCTACTCCTTTGAGCCACAGGTGCCGCCCAATTGGACCATTTTGAATGCCCATTGTTTTCTTTCTGAGGTATCTGTGCTGCCCTCTATTCCAGAGGATCCTTCACTGAGATTGCCCAGCTTCCCCCAAATGAGTTTCTGTAACTTTGTGGTTTAACAAAATGTCACCATAGTTAAGGTTTTTAATTGCCACAATAATCTTTGTTCATCCTCAAAATCCAGTTCATTCATCTTACTGTGGAGTCTCCCTCTGTCCCCACCTGGAAAATGGAAGGAGCTGTGAGCTTTGTATGATGCAACCTATGAGAGGCCACGGAGTCATCGGAATGGCTTTAACTTACATGTCTCGTCTATGACTAAAAAAAATGTATAAATTCTGGAGGAATTCCATACAGTTGACAGAAAAGTGGGGGGAATGACCTTGTGTAACTAATGGTGATACTGAAACAGCACCTCCCCCCACTAGGGAGTACGGATGTCCTGAGAGAATTTTAGCTCATTTCCTTAATCACGTGAACTTGCGAAACTATGAAGCATTTATGGGGGTGAATAGTTTAAAAAAATCACTGAATTATGGGGGCGAATAGTTTAAAAAAAACCACTGAAAACAGTAACCCCAGGCTGGGTGTGGTAGCTCACCCCTATAATTATAGCACTCTGGGGGCTGAGGAGGCAGGTAGATTGCCTGAACTTAGGAGTTCAAGACCAGCCTGAGCAAGAGTGGGGTCCTGTTTCTAAAAATGACTAGGCATTGTGGTGGGCGCCTGTAATCCCAGCTACTCAGGAGGCTGAGGCAAGATGATTATTCAAACCCAAGAATTTGAGGTTGCTGTGAGCTATGATGCCACAGCCCTCAACCCAGGGTGACAGAGCAAGGCTCTGCCTCAAAAATGAATGAACCAAGGAACTAACTGATAAATAGCTAAATAGATAACGATGACCCCATTTTCCACTAGCATTGCTGTTTTAAACATGATTTTGATCAAGTTTTATGTGAAAAAGTTGCTTTAACTTTGGAAGAAGAGCAGAAATAGAAGGCAAGTGTTAAAGGTCATGATTTGTTTAAGCATTCATTGACTCTGAAGATGTTCCTCAGATGTTGAGACTTGGGTTTTAGATATTGGAGGGTGACAAGTAATTCTGGAGGGACCTCAGAGGACAGAGGATGCTGTATCATGTTACATCATGGTTTTATGAATCTGTGCAAAGCTTTTCCTTAACATGAGGTAAACTTTGGTCCCCAACACCCAGGCCCTGGACTGGTACCAGGCCCATGGTTAGGAACCAGGCCACACAGCAGGAGGTGAATGGCTGGTGAGCAAAGGAAGCTTCATCTGTATTTACAGCCACTCCCTGTTACCACCTGAACTCTGCCTTGCATCAGATCAGTGTGATGACATTAGATTCTCAGAGGACCGTGAGCCCCACTGTAACCCCTGCACCAGAGGGATCTAGGTTGTGCTCCTTATGTGAATCTAATGCTGCTGATCTGGAGTGGAGCTGAGGCAACGATGTTAGCTCTTGGAAGTGTCTGCAAATACATATCACTAGTAGAGAGGTTTGACTGTACAGAGACCATAATGACTCAATTGCTTGCAGACTTATATCAAAGCTTCCCTCCCCCCGTCTGTGCAAAAATTGTCTCCCATGAAGCTGGTCTCTGGTGGCAAAACGGTTGGGGACCACTGGTATAAAGGCTTATAAGAACCTTTCTTGCTATGAGGAGGTTGAATTTTATATAATACTCTTTAGTAGCATTGATACCAACCTCAAAGGTAGTATTTTTACTATTTACAGACATGTGCTGGTAATGTTACACCTGAATGGGATTAATAAAATTAAGTGATAAAAAGTTTTAATGTTATTAGCAATTGGTAACACTTCTTGACAGCACCAAAAAAGGAATAGCGTGCTGTTAGCTGGCCTAAGGTTGATTCTATATAGGATGATTCTTCATGATTCATTTCAATAAACTTCACTTTCTTCATGCATCTCCCCCCAACTTTTATATTCTTTTTTCTTCCCTTACTCATCTTCCTTGTCCCTGTCCCTCCTTCCCTTGTTCTTTTCCTCCCTTTTCTTCTCCTTTTCCTCTCCCCATTCTTCTCTCTTTCCTTTTCCTCTCTGTCATTTTACAAATAATGGCTTTGCAGTTACTCTGCAGTTCTTGTCTGGAAATTGACCATTGCCTAGCACTCGTGTGTGTGACTTCTGCCAATAAACCTGCGGGCTCGGCCTCCTCTCCTCCACGGCTGTCTGTGTCTTCCTTAGCTAGTGCGTCTGTCGTCTGCTCCCACTGTCTTCTACCTTCCACCTCAACACTCTTCATCCTCCCGCAGATGCTTCCTGGGGTTCTTTTTGAAATGGATGCTAGCCTTTTGTTCCAGTCCCACTCTGAGCTGCTCGGGTCAGGCAGCTAGCAGCCTCCCTGGGGCAGTGCTATGATGAATTTTGGCATGGCCCCGATGTTTAACAACTCCATTTCCTAGTGCCAGCTTCCTCAAAGATCGAAAAAAAGCTGTGATGAGCTTTTTCCAAAGGCTCAAGTTTTGAAATGCCAGACATTCCCGTGGATCTCTAAATTATGTGGTAATTTTTTAAAACCACGCCTGCCCAGTAAAAGCGAGTTTTCTTTTCCAAGAAGCGTACCTACTCTGTGATCTGACTATTTAAGCACTCAGATTTTCCTGGAATCTTTATTGTTTGGATCCAGTAATTTCTTTATTTAAAAATTTCAAGTCCTATCAACCTTTCTGTGGTTGATAGTCAATTACATTTCCTCTTTTCTGTCATTCATGTGTTTGCTTTTTTTTTGAGTCACAATTGTGTGACTGCTATTATATGTAGTAAAGGACTCTGTCAAATAATTTTTTTTAAAGCCCTCGTAATTTTGGAAGCATTTAAAAAGTTGTCCACATTAAGCCCAATTTGGAAGGGCTGGGAGGTGTATAGAGGTAATTATTTCAGCCCAAATTATCTACCTGGGCATGTAAGTGAAAACATGTTTAAATCAGAATCTATTTTTGTTTTATTGAACAAATGATTTCAAAATTACCTTTCAAAATTATTTGGTCTGGTTCTATCTATTTGGAGTGTAGTGTGGACACCAAAGAGGCAAATCATGGCCTTTAATTGGAATTACTTATATAGTCAGACAAGACAACACTGCCGGGGACATTTTGATGTTAGTCATGAATGCAAAAACATTTAAACTTGGCTGTGAGGCTGTGTGCATGAAACACTAGCATGTTGCATGGCCTCTTTGCAAATCAGAATGTGCTTTTCTGCTGTATTTCATTGTGATGACTTCCAACTTTGCTAGAACCAAAGAATGAGAGAAAAGTATGTGTCTGTGTGTGTTTCCACTGAATGTGATGAGTGCTCTCCGGAAGGATAACTTGGGCGGGAGTTAACAGCTCCATACCTTCCTTCTTATCCTTTCTGGTATTCATTAAGTTAATATACTGTTGCCTGCATGGGGCACCTTCTTTGATGGCGAGTACAGTTAAATGCCTATTTAGACATGTCACGGGCTAACCAATGCAAGAAGGCGCAATGAAGTGTGTGTGTGGGGAGGTGCTGGGGGAGAAAAAGAAGTGTTGCTCTATATTTTTTAGCTTAAAAATGCTTCTTAACAATCCTTTGCAGCTGGCAGAAGGCTAAGGTTTCTCACACTATGAAAGGAAGTCAGACCATAAATAAACCAGTCGCGCGCACCTGGAAAGAATAAAATGCCTTTCTAGGCTTTACACCGTGCTTAGAATGGATGCCAGTCCAGTGAGTGCATTCAAACGGTGTGGAAGAATGTGTAAATGCCACATTAGTAGAAAGCTGGGGAAAATGTTTCCATTTTTTAATCTGCAATTTTTAAACCGATGGTTTATGGGAGAAAATATGGAAAGGCATTTTTCAAAGTTTAATATCTTGCTGTCATGGGCGATGGACTTCTTGCAAAAAGTAATGATGGAATAAGACAGAAAAGGTATGGCAGACTTTCAGGACCAGAGGGAGAGAGGCTGACTAACTTTCCAGAAGTTGCAACCATTTTCACACTTATGGATCTAATTCAAAGAGCAGAGATAAGCACTCCATTCCTCACCTGCACCTGATGTGCGTAAACGTGCCTAATGGCCTCCAGTGATTGTTGGCTCTATTCCCCCATCTCCTCCCAGGACATCAGGCGAGATTGTTTATCGCTGCACTGGTCAGATGCACTCTGAATGCAGTTCTTATGGGCATCCCGGATGCTACCGTTTAATCATTTGCCCATCGGTACTATCTGCGAATTCCATCCCATCTGGCTTGGGCCTTTTGCAAATTTTTAGGTAGGAACCGCACCTCCCAAGAACCTGGGCACAGCTCAACAAAGTCTGCAAACTTTTTTTTTTTTTTTTTGCATAGAATATTTGTTTATTTAACTTCAGGTAAATGTGAGGGTACAAACAAGGAGGTTACAGTGTTTGCATTTGTTAGGTAGAGCCCCTCTTGTCAAGTCAGCAGACTTTTGTCTGTAAAGCACGCCTTCTCAGCCTCCCTTATCTGCACAGAGGGTTCACGTCTGGGCCAGCGGATGGAAGGGAAGCGCATTGCATGATGGCCCAGGCGTGACTGCAGAACCCAGGCTTCCTAGGTGAAGAAACCGGAGAAGGGGCCTTGCACAGCCCATTCCTTCTTCTGCTGACTGTGTCCTCAGATTAAAAATGGAAAAGACATTTTTCTTTCTGTTTGGTCTGTATCAACCTCCACAGATGAATGCTGACTGCAAGTTGATTGTTTATTACGATTTTAAACATTTATGGGTGGGGCACAAAAATGCAAATAAGTGTGTTTGGGCCTGGCTGTTCCCTCCTCCCCAGCTCATCTCATGTTGCCGCCGCCTCCTGATGGTGGACGGAGCTTCTTTGTTTCTCTCTGCCTGGTTTGCTTCCTGAGCACACCCTGGTACAGAGGGAAACCCTGGGCCAAGGAAGGCCAGGACAGCCTCTGAGAACATTCATCTTCTTTATCCAGGTAGCTGCTTCCCAGAGTGTGGGCTCTTGCTCTTGTTGTGAAGCCAGAAGAGGACCTGTTATTGGCCGGCTTTGCCAGAACCAGGTGGAAGTCATTTTTTTACAATGATTGTATCTTTGTTTGAGCGAGTGTTTATTGACTGGTTTAAGAATTTTTCAGGGAAACAGTAGCTCTTTCTGAACCTACATAGACTAACATTTTTTTTTAATGTTCTTTTTCTTTTGAGACAGAGTCTTACTCTGTCACACTGGTAGAGTGCCTTGGCATCATAGTTCACAGCCACCTCAGTCTCTTAGGCTCAAGTGATTCTCTTGCCTCAGCCTCCTGTATAGCTGGGAGTACGGGTGTGAGCCACAACCCCTGGCTAGTTTTTCTATTTTTAGTAGAGATGAGGTCTTGCTCTTTCTTGTTCAGGCTGGTCTAGAACCCTTGAGCTCAAGCAATCTACCTACCTCCGTCTGCCACAGTGCTGGGATTACAGGCGTAAGACATTGACAAACTTTTTTTTTTTTTTTTGAGACAGAGCCTCAAGCTGTCACCCTGGATAGAGTGCTGTGGCATCACAGCTCACAGCAACCTCCAATTCCTGGGCTCAAGTGAGTCTCCTGCCTCCACCTCCCAAGTAGCTGGGACTACAGACACCCACCACAATGCCTGGCCATTTTTTGGTTGCAGCTGTC
>CAUYON010067712.1:0-15063 GCA_963573935.1 Arctocebus calabarensis | reverse complement strand
TAGTTGGGTTATACCATTCATATGACAGCTATAAATTAGAATTCTCATGTTTTTAACACTGGTTATTCCTGAAAACAGATATGGCTTCTAAGGGAAGGGACCTGGGATGGCTGAAAGAGCTCTTTATAGTCCCCTTATATTTTTAAAAACCAAGTACATGCATTATGTCATTGTTTTGTTTGTTTTAAAGTTACTTTTGTAAAGGGGCTATTAAAACTCAATTAGAGTCAGTCTTTCTCCTCTCTCTGCAAGCTGAATAGTTTGGGCTGGGCAGGGCAGCTTGGATCTGAGCTTCTCAGGCTGTTACCTGCCCTCTCTTCCCGTCCTCTCCTTGAAGACGGCCGTGTCATGTGTCCTGGACCCCTGTGACTCCTACCTCCTTCCAGATCTGCTCCATCCATTACGTGTCACCAAATCTATGCAGAGAATCTTTCCCACTCTTCCAACCCTGTACAAATTGTCCTTTCCTCCCAATGTTTATTTAAGTAACTTGACAAACTTTATTGTGATATAATTTACCCATTAAAGCAGCGGTTCTCAACCTGTGGGTTGGGACCCCTTTGAACTGTATTAAAGGTTCATGGCATTAGGAAGGTTGAGAAGCACTGCATTAAAGGGTTCAATTCAGTGGGTTTTTTCCTACTATGTTCACAGCACTGTGCAACCATCAGCACAGTTTTAGAACATTTTCTTCATCTCAAAGGAAACCCTGTGTTCATTATCAGTTACCTCCCATTTCCCCACAATGCCTTACCTCCTTCCCTAGGCAACCACAGATAGCTCTTCTGTCTCTATAGATTTGCAATTCTGTGTGTTTCATATAATGGAACCAAATGATACGTGTGGTCGCTTGTTGCTGGCTTCTTTCACTTAGCATACTGTTTTCGAGGTTCATGCAGGCCAGCACAGCATATATCAATACCTTGTTTCTTTTATGGCTGAATCATGGATATAACACATTTTACTTACCCACTCAATAGTTTGTAGACATTTGTGGTGTTTCCTTTCCCCCCTGCTATTATAAATAATATTTCTGTGAACATTTGTGCATAAATTTTTTTGTGTCTATGTGTTTTTGTTTCTCACGGGTATGTTCCTAGGTGGGGAATTGACGTGTCATATAGTAATTCTATGTTTAACCTTTTGAGGAAATGATAGAATGTTTTCTTTTTTTTTTTAAACTTTAGCAAAATTAAAATAAGGGTACAAAATTTAGATTATATTGTTCTCACGTCCAGAGTAAAGTTCCATTTGTAGAAGAGCCCCTTACCCAGGGGGTGCATTATATACCCTCACAACGTGCACATTGTTAGAATGTTTTCTAAAGCAGCAGTACCAGCTTGGTGCCTGTAGCTCAGTGAGTAGGGCACTGGCCACATACAGCGAAGCTGGTGGGTTCGAGTCTGGCCAGGCCTACTAAACAACAGTGACAACTGCAACCAAAAAATAGCTGGGGTTGTGGTGGGCACCTGTAGTCTCAGCGACTCAGGAGGCTGAGGTATGAGAATCGCTTAAGCCCAAGAGTTTGAGGTTGCTGTGATGCCATGGCACTCTACCAGGTTGACAAAGTGAGACTCCTTCTCAATTAAAAAAAAAAAAAAATGGTGTTTACCATTTTACAGTTTGACTAGCCGTGCACAAGGGCTTTAATTTTTCCACAACCTGCCAACATTTGTTAGTTTCTGATTTATGTTGTTTTTTATGATAGCCACCCAAGTGGGATTGCAGTGGTATTTTGTTATAGTTTTGATTTGCATTTTCCTAATGACTAGTGACATCGAATATCTTCTCATGTGCTTATTGACCATGTATATTTTGTCTTTGGAGAAATATTAACTTAAGTCTTTGCACATTTTTAATTGGGTTGTTTGTTACTGTTAAATTGTAGAAGTTCTATATTCTGGAATTAATCCCTTATCGGATATGACTTACCAAAATTTTCTCTCATTCTGTAGGTTGTTTCTTTCATAGTGTTCTTTCATTTAGATGAAGTCCAATTTACCTAGTTTTAATGTTGCTGCTGATACTTTTGAGGTCACAGCCTAGAGCCTTCTCTAATTCAAGATCATAAAAGTTCATGCCATTGTTTTGTCTAAGAGTTTAGGTCTTTGAGTTAGTTTTGTATACTGTATGAGAGAGAAATCCAACTTTATTCTTTTGCATGTGAGTATCTTTGGTTTCAGCATCTTTCATTTGAAGAAATGGTTTTTTTTTCTCCCCCTTGAATTGAATTTTCTCTGTACTCTTGTCAAAAATCGATTGACTTTAAATGTGAGGGTTTATTTCTGAACTTTGTTCATCTCTCTGTCTTGTGCCAGTACCATGCTGTCTTAATTGTTGTAGCCTTGTAATAAGTTTGGAATGAGGTATTATGAGCCTTCAAGCTTTTCCCCCTTAATTTTACACCATTGTTTTGGATATTCTGGGTTTCTTGAATTTTTAATATAAGATTTTGGGACAAACGTACCAGTTTCTGCAAAGTAGCCAGTGAGATGTTTTCAGGAACTGCATTTCTTCTATAGATGATTCAGGGAATATTATCATTTTAGCAATATTAAGTTTTCTAACATATGAACATGGATATTTTTCCATTTATTTAGCTCCTCTTCAATTTCTTTCAACAGTGGCTTGTAACTTTCAGAGTATAAATTTTTGCACTTTTTTTAGAGACAGAGTCTCATTCTGTCGCCCTTGGTAGAGTTCTATGGTGTTACAGCTCACAGCAACCTCTGACTCTTGGGCTTAGGCGATTCTCTTGCCTTAGCATCCCGAGTAGCTGAGACTACAGGTGCCAGCCACAATGCCCAACTATTTTTGTTGTTGTTGTTGCAGTTTGGATGGGGCCGGGTTCAAACCCACCACCCTCAATAGATGGGGCCAGTGCCCTACTCACTGAGTCACAGGTGCCACCCAAGTTTTTGCATCTTTTTGTTAAATTTATTCCTCAGTATTTTATTCTTTTTGGCATTATTGTAAATTAAAGTTTAAAAATTATTTTCAGATTTTCATTGCAAGTGTATAGAAATACAATTTTTTTGCATTACTCTTGCATTCTGAAAATTCACCAAATTAGTTCATTTACTTTTAATAGCTTTTTTACTGTATTCCTTAGAATTTTCTCTATATAAGGGTATATCATCCGCAAATAGAGTTTTATTTCTTTTCACTGTAGATAAGTTTTTATTTCATTTTTCTTGCTTAATTCCTCTTGATATATCGAATGGAAACTATAATAGTAGACACCGTTGTCTTTTTCCTGGTCTTAGAAAGCATTTAATCTTTAACCATTAATATTATGCAACTGCAGGATTTTTATTGTCTAACTTTATCTCCTTGAGGAAGTTTCCCTTTTTTTTCTCTTTTAATCACAAAAGGGCATTGACTTTTTGTCATTTTCTTTCTTTTTCATGTACTGAGAGCATGATGTTGTTTTGTCCTTTGTATTATTGAAGTGCATTACTTCCATTTTTTGAATGTGAAACCAAATTTGTATTTCTAGGATAAGTCCTTTTTGGTTAAAATGTATATGCCTTTTTATATGTTGATAGATTCAGTTTGCTAGTATTTTGTTGAGGATTTTTTCTCTTTTCATAAGCAATCTTGGTCTATAGTTTTCTTGAGAGGTCGTGGTAGGCAATGGTGGATTTGCAAAAGGAGTGAGAAATAGTCTCTCTTCAGTTTTTTGGAAGAGTTTATGAAGGATTGGTATTAACTGTCCTTGAAATATGTGCTAGTAGTTACTAATGAAGCCATCTGGAGATATTCTTTGTGGGCAAGTATTTTTAGTTATTAATTTAATATACTTACCTGTTATAGGTGTTATTTAATTTCTCCTTGAATCAGCTTTGGTAAATTTTGTCTTTTTCATCTATAACATGTAAATCAGTGGTTCTCAACTGTCCTAATACCGCGGCCCTTTAATACAGTTCCTGTGGGTTACAACCCACAGGTTGAGAACCTCTGATCTAAGTTATTGGCAGACAGTGTTCATAGAAGTCTTTCATAATCCCTTGATTTCTGTAAGGTCCTTAGTGATGTCTCCTCTTTCATTCTTGATTTTCATGAATCTTTTAGTATCTTTTTACTTTTTTTGCATGGTCAGTCTAACTAAAGATACATTGATTTTTGTTTTTCTTATTTTTATTAATTTGTACTGTAATTGAAATTTTTCTTTAGTTGTACTTTTCTTTTGTCTTAAGGCGGGAGATTAGGTTACTGACTTGAGAACTTTGTTTTTTTCTGTTTTTTCTTTTGAGACAGAGTCTCATTATGTCTCCCTCCATAGAGTGCTGTGGCATCACAGCGCCCAGCAATCTCAAACTCTTGGGTTTAAGCCTTAGCCTTGCCTTAGCCTTCCAAATAGCTGGGACTACAGGTGCTCACCACAGTGCCCGGCTATTTTCTTGTTGAAGTTGTCATTGTTTAGCCGGCTGGGGACGGGTTCAAACCTGACACCCTTAATGAATGTGGTTGGCACCTTAACCACTATGATACGGGTGCTGAACCTCTTTGTTCTTTTATAATAAAGGTATTTATAGTTATAATTTTCCCTATGCCCCACTTTAGTTGCATTCCTTTAATGCCTTTTGGATGTTTTCTGTTGCTTTGACATTTTGTTGCCTTCTTGCTAGTTCTCTTCTCTCCACCCCACTGCTCCTTTGTTAATCCCAACTCTGTTTGGTCCTTACGAAAATAGCCAGAAAGCTACATGCTGAGAACTGTGCTAAGTCCCTGATTATATAGGGTCTGGCAGAAGCAACACCCTTTTGTGTTTGAGTGTGATATTGTTATGTTACAGAATTACATGCTTATGATTTTGTAATAAAAGATTGTTATAGATTGCCAGTTGATAAAAGGGGTGTTATTTGTACTGTTATTTGTACATGTAATTCTTCAACTCAAATGCAGAAAGTTTAGTAATGTTTCAAATTCTGTTAATAGTAAACATCAGATCTGACATTTGGTCTTATCCTTTCAATCAACACACTCGTTCACAGGGCAATTTTTATCATAGTGCTATTTGTACATGGATGATATCAAGATATTTATCACTAGACAAGCTTCCAAGCTAAAGTCCTATCAGCTACCAGATGTCTTCTCCATTTGTACTACAAACTTGACCCAATCACAGCTCCTTTCTATCATTTACCATCTTTTCTCCCAATCTGCTTCTCTCTTCTACCTTTTAATGATGGGTGCCACCATTCCTTTGCTCTCCCAGATGCAAGTCTATGTGGCTTTCTACCATGGCACAGGCAACATTAGTTCTATTTCCTGCACTTGTTCCTTCTCATGCGATCCTTTATCCTCCATGACTTGATTTTCGTCACATTGTCATCTGGCAAGTCCCAGCCCTCTGTAAAATGTTTGCTGAGGGCTCCAAGCAGTTAGATATCTTCTACATTCTTTGTCTGCCTTTGTTTATAACTTGATCACAGCCTGTGGGCTGTGAGGTGTCATTCTTGTGCTTGTCTACCCTCTAAAGCTGCAAGCATCTTTTGGGTAAGCACTGAGTTTGCTGGAAGGTGTTTTATAAATGCTCGTGAAATAAATGAATGGTTTGAGATGGTTTGAGTTTTTGTTAGAGAGTTGAGGATCAGTATAGAGTTATTGACCCAGATTTACCTCATTTAACACCTTGAACTTTACATCCCTTCGACTGCCTGACTCCTGTTCATGTTTCCGGTTCTTGCTCCCGTAGCACTTGGAAAAGTTGTTCCTGACATCCCAGGTTTGATGAGGTACTTCCAGACCTCCTTTTTGCCCGGCTTTTATTGGAAGTTCGAAAGATACTTTGCGGGGGGGGGGGGGCAATGAATGACAGAAGCCATGAAAAGTTTGCTTTTATGTGTAGAATTTGTTTTCTGTATTTTGGTTGCCAGTTTAATGATGGAGACGTTAACAAGACCTTAATGGAGCCATTAATACATCTGAGCACATATTGAGTAAATGTGTACAAGAGCGTGTGCTATGGACTCAGGTTTTTTTAAGGGATACTGGGATACAAAGATTGTTAAGACATTCCCTTCCATCTAGAGGCTTACATTCTAGTTTGTAGCTGAGTAACCATGACACAAGTGAGGACTTTGCCTTCCAAACAAAAGGGGAGCTTCATGCTGAGGATTCAGAGAAGCCAAATATCAGATTCCATAGGCCACTTCCTGTACTTTGAATGTGACCCCTAAAAGTTCATGTGTTGGAAACGTAATCCCCAAATTCACGTGATAATGATATTGGAGGTGGGAACTTTGGGAAGTCATTGGATTAGATGAGGTTATGAGGGTGTGCCCCCATTTTGTCATTAGTAGCTTTATAAGGAGAGAGACCCCAGCTAACACTCTGGCTCTGTCTTGCCATGAGGTATATCCAGCCATATTGTGACACAGCAAAAGGCCCTCACCAGATGCCAACACCTTGAATTTGGGCTTCTCAATCTCTAGAACTATATAAAATACATTTCTTTTCTTCAAAAATTACCCAGTGTGTGGTGTTCTGTAAGAGTAACAGAAAATGAGTTAAAACACTACTGATTTTTTATAAAAGCAAAAATGTATTATAATGTTGTACTCTTGAATTGATTATAATTATCTCATGAGCATCTAATAGACTTACTTAGACTCTTAAGCAGGCTCTCCCGCAGTCTTTTGTTGTTAACGAACTTCCTGGCATCTTTTTATATTCTCTTTTAGCATTGATGCTTCTTCAGGTTCTTGGGGGGCTTGATATTCCCAGGTGCACACCAGAACAGCTAAGTATTAAAACCAAGCGGATTTGTAGAGGTGCATGTAGTGCGATCAGAAGATGGGGGCATCACAGTCCTGGGCATTGATCTTAAGTCCTGTCTGCCAGCAAACATATTCATTGCACAAACCCATTTTCTTCTGTTGTTAATTATGTTTAATAATTTTTATTGGCCTCTGAAAATGCCTTTGTTCTGCAATACTTTTTATTATTGCTCCACAGTTACTCTAAGAATAGAAAAGCAAAAGTTCAACATAATTCCTACTCTCAGAAGAGATTCCATGCTTCGTGTTACCATATGATTTATCTAATTAAAAAAATTGAATATTGCCTAATTGTCTACCCTTTTGTGTTAAATGTCCTTCCTTATTGAAGAAGGGACAGGATAAAATATATTTGGCAGTTTATACGTGAAGTAAGCACATTTACAAATCCCTTGGACTGGGAACAACGTTTGTGACGAAGAGAAATTCCATTCTACCCAATTTTAATTATCGCTCCCTCATCTTCCTCTCCCAGTACAAACTATTATACTGGTGGGACTTGACTTCTTTGATTCTCAAAAATAAAGCACATGAAATTGTTTTAATTTTGATGAATGAAGTGACCATCTAAGCTGCTGAGTTAACTGTCAACTCTTCCGGCCTGATGGAGGCCTATACCATCACCCGAGTAGTTTCCAAGCTGCTATGACAAGTGCTGTCTGCAGGCAGCCTATGTGTTGATTGTATCTCAGCCTCCCTTCTTACATGGGGGACATTATGTTCCTATCCTTTTTATGTTTCCATTTTCATCACTATACAATACAGCTAATGCCACCAACTTCTGCAAGGTGGTAAGGAGTTCACGAGTTAACATAAACAGTAAATATTAAGAGCATCCAGCTCCCTCATCTTCCTCTCCCAGTATTTGTTTAAACAAATTGCACATTATTATGACCAGGATATTGGGTGTTCAGTATGTCAGGTTCAACAGTAACGATGGGCCATGATTATGTGAGTGTGTGTGTGGTGTGTGGAGGAGGTTTATTCCCCACCTCCCCAATGCCTTTCTTTGATTCTGACTTTCAGGCAATCCTTTGCATCTTTTCCCAGGGATAGGGCCCTGTGTGAACAAAGATAGTCAGGGCTGTGGTCTAATAGGGCGAAACAGACCTGCCCCTGTTAGCCTCTGCTCAGATTGAAAACTGAATCTGAAAACTGCCGATTGGCCACATTTATTAGATTTGAAATTATACACATTTTAAAATGAAATTCGATTGTTTTTGCATTGGGAGAATAAAAGCAAACTTTATTACTTCATTTTTTTTTTTTTTTCTCAAAAAAGAGTAGAGTGGGTGCTGGCTTTGGCAGCAGGTATACTAAAAAGGAGCCAAGCGAAGGTCTCTTTTAATTAATTCTCTCACACATCTGGTTCCTTTGCTAGGTGCACCCTTGTTGGTAGTCGGAGCCCTCCAGCAACATGCCCGAGCAAAGCAACGATTACCGGGTGGCCGTGTTTGGGGCAGGTGGTGTCGGCAAGAGCTCGCTGGTGCTGAGGTTTGTGAAAGGCACGTTCCGGGAGAGCTACATCCCCAC
The DNA here is from genome assembly GCA_963573935.1 of Arctocebus calabarensis. Classification (NCBI taxonomy): domain Eukaryota; kingdom Metazoa; phylum Chordata; class Mammalia; order Primates; family Lorisidae; genus Arctocebus; species Arctocebus calabarensis. The sequence continues at coordinate 6,745 of CAUYON010067712.1, read as the reverse complement.
GGTGGAAGACACCTACCGGCAGGTCATCAGCTGCGACAAGAGCATCTGCACGCTGCAGATCACAGACACCACCGGCAGCCACCAGTTCCCCGCCATGCAGCGGTTGTCCATCTCCAAGGGGCACGCCTTCATCCTGGTGTACTCCATCACCAGCCGCCAGTCCCTGGAGGAGCTCAAACCCATCTACGAACAGATCTGCGAGATCAAGGGGGACGTGGAGAGCATCCCCATCATGCTGGTGGGGAACAAATGCGACGAGAGCCCCAGCCGCGAGGTGCAGAGTGGCGAGGCCGAGGCGCTGGCGCGCACGTGGAAGTGCGCCTTCATGGAGACCTCGGCCAAGCTCAACCACAACGTGAAGGAGCTTTTCCAGGAGCTGCTCAACCTGGAGAAGCGCAGGACCGTGAGCCTACAGATCGACGGGAAAAAGAGCAAGCAGCAGAAAAGGAAAGAGAAGCTCAAGGGCAAGTGCGTGGTCATGTGAGTGCCCTTCCCGGGCGAGGAGCCGCCGCATCCCCCGACCCACACGTGAAACCCACCGTCGTCAGGGTAGCATGTCCGATGCCCACGTGTTAAACATTGCATTTGACAACGATGCGTCCTGTTGCCCTTAAAAGGGCGTTTCATATCACCGACAATAAGCCACACCTCTCAGGAGTCACAGAATCTGCCAGGCAGTTAAAATGGAAACCCGTCCGGTCCGCGCAGCGTCCTAGGGGACAGAGAGGTGCCAGCACGTGAGGGAGCCACTCACCACTTGGAGGTGGGGGGACTGGTACCCACAGAAGCAGCATGTGCTGAGGGACTCAGTATCATCGCCATGCATGTGAGAGCGTGTCGACCCACAGCGACCTGCACCGATCCCCGACCAGGCTTTCTCTCTGCTGGGAAGCCGGTGCGTCTTTGGGGGAGGGGCGGGCAGGAGGGGGTGGGGCGACCTGAGGACGGTCCATTTGATAGTTTATCTGGATGAAAGTTCACACCGCCTCCCCTCAAGGATGCTCACTCCCAGTTCCCACCTGACCTGTTAGGTACCTCGCTACCCTGAGGGGGGATGGATTCACCTCCTGTAGACCTAGTTAGCAAGTGTCGTTTTAATCTATTAGACAGTTTATTTTCACATCCACTTGTAAGTTCACTGATAGTGCTCTGTTCTGTCCCAAATTCTTCAGTTCTGAGAATATTGTGGCATCACTAACACATGGCAATAACGGTCCTGTGTGTTACACTTCTAGGGGTTTAGAAAAATGAAGTTTCCTTCTTTTGACCCGTGAGGAGTATAACTTCTTCCAGTCCTCAGATTTTAAACACAGCAAATAAAGTATCTGTTTTTCGATAGCTTTTCCTCCAAAGTGGTTTTCTTCTCTTAAATAACTTGATCTGTGCCCACCTGGGTAACAGCCAACAAAGGCCATCCAACAACCAGAAGCACATCCATTTTTCTAATTGTTACAAACATGTATAAGCCACACTTTGCACCTTAAGGAAATACTTTGAGACAGAAGTTATTAACTGTGTTTTTCATGATCTATTTCAGAAATATATTCTTAGGAAATCTATTTAATAGTCAATTCTTTTGCATGTCCCATTATACATGTCTTCTAAGAGATGTTCAATGCAGTATTCACTCTGGAAACAATGACCTTATTCTCCTAACGATTTTGTGTGACTCTTTCATCTTTCAAACTGGTTCCTGTGCCTTGGCATGGGGGCAGGCAGGCTGCTCTGTTCTGGGCAGGGCCCCTCAGCCTAATTGCTGTACCATCAGAGCATCTGTTAGGGCTCTGCTTCTGGAAAGTTCCTACTGACAGCACCTGCAGAACTTGTGCTGGCCCCGACTGTACCATTGTCCTCTTGGCAGCCCTCCCTGTCCTCCTCCTGGTAAGCAGAGGGGGCTGTAGTACCACGTGGGCTTGCCCAGGGACAGCAGTGCCAGCCACAGCGAGCAGAGCTGTCAAGTTGGGGGTGTTTGCACACTACCATTTCTCCTGCTCCTCCCATGGTGCAGGGCTGTGCTGCGGCAGCACTATAGCCACCTCTATCCTCCAAAGCACACTTGTTTCTCAACAGATCCTGGTTTTCTTTAGCCCTTTTTGGTTCTCTCCCTTGCCCTGTCCTCTCCCAGGAACTCTCCCATGGTGTGTGGTGTGTGGGAGGCGCCTTGGAGAATGCTTGGCTCCATGGTCTTACTACTTCTTTGGTCTCTTAGAGCGGAACTGCTCTGACATGATGGGGACACTCATGCTGAGCCGAGGAAGGAGGGGAGTGGATGGATGCCAGTGGCATGGCAGAACATTTGTCCAGCCCCGAGGCCTTCTTCACATTCCTCAGGCAGGCTTGTTCCGTTCCAGAAGGCCACTCCACAGCATCCGCAGTGAGATCTTTAGTTGGCACATTGGCTGGAACATTTGTTTTCCAACTTGTCCCTACATTGTTTCCATTTCTATTCTCAGAGGTCATCAATTTGCAATTTGAATATGGGTTAGATAGAAGAAGAAACAGAACTTCACCCCAGAGGGGGATGTATAGGTTTTGAGTGGGTTCTTGTTACCAGTGAAATGTGATCTTTGCCGCTGACTGTAGTATTAATATGAGCTTTTAATGTGAGCTTTCCGGGAAAAAATTCCATTCCTACTGATCATAAATCAGAATTTCTTTGATCCTTTTAATTCGCTCTCTACATGAGTGTTTAGGGATTTATCCATGGCAGTTTGTAATTGAAAATCTGATCTTGTTCAGGACACATTTTGTCCCTTAATATTTTTTCCCATGACTTTATAGGGTAGGAAGGCTATTGAAGCCTCTATTGTGGGTCTTCGTTCCGACATCATTTTCTATGAAGTGAACTGAGGATATTGATGGATATTTGAAAACCAGCTTTCAGGAGCTCCCCAGTTGACTCAGGGCTTGAAGAGTTAGTATAACAGAACCAGATGTTTTTCACATCTGTGTGTTGCCATTCCCAAAAGTTGTGGCTCTTGGAAACACATCCAAGGTTGGATATGGGCACAGCAGTTTTTGACCCAGCCATAGAGAGTTACAAAACTCAAACTATAGCCTGGAAGATGGCACTTTGGGAATGAACATGGGGCTCCACGACTTCCCTTTGTCCCCACAGGTTCCCCCCAAACCCCGTTCAGCAACAAGCCATGGGCATGCACACAGTGCAGCCAGACCAACACAAGAGCAATATCAAATTGTTCATTTACCTAAAATCATATGTATGATGTATAATTTATCTTCCTGCACTTTTGAAGTATAAAGTAGTAAATTGTATATACCTGTAAGTGTATTTGTTTCACTGTTTGTAATATTTAAGAAGTGCTCGTTCTTCGTAGTACAAAAGTATTAAATATTTTAAAAAATTGCTCTGTGATACTCTTTTTTTTTTTCCTTCAAAATTTGTATTGTGTTGCTCCTACATAAGCTCTCTGGAAATATCCACAGCTCATGGGACACATGTAAATCCTCGAAGACACGTCCTGGGATTGAGTACCCCCACAAAGACAGTATGTAGACAAAGTATTTGCAGAGCATGACTTTTATATGTGTGGGAGATCAATGTGTATATTTATATTTAAGGTATATTTATTGTTTCAACTCCATTCTCTATTATATTTTATTTACTCTGCGGTTCTAAAAATCGCCCTTGCACACAGGTTTCTAGTTGCTAGTGATGTTCTGGGAATAATGGAACATATCACAATAAAGCTACAGTTATGACATCCTTTCTGGAAGGTGGTGCTGTTGCTCATTCTTTGGGGAGGGCTTAGCTGCTCTAGGGTGGCCCCAACCCCGTGCGCCCTCAGAGGCTGCCACACCGCACCTGCTATGGCCAGCATGGGGGCTGTGCCGGCCTGTGTCCAGGAACTGCAGGACACAGGCTGGCCCCAAGGTGTTTGACAAAACTTTCCCACTGGTCCTTGTCGCTGGGTGGAAATGGAGCAGCTGATCCCAGCAGGGCGAGGCAGAGGGAAGGAGGAGAGGGAGGCAGGGCTCGGGCTCAGAACCAGCGGAGGGGAAGACTCTCCCATCTCATTCAATCCTGCCCCACCAGTCCCCAGACAACGCCCCAGGCGTTGTTCCCACCACACTTTCTGCATGGTCCTCATTCTTCCTTCTTCACCTTCACTAAAATAAAGCTTAATTTTAGTAGCACAGGAAAAACAATCAAATTGAAAACAAAATCCTCCCTCGGCCACTGACTAGGCGAAATGACTCTGGGAAGGTTCTTGCCCTCTATGGACTTCTGTGAAATGGGTTTGTTGATGCCCATGGGTGGCAGGAGGAGTCACTGGGTGAGGAGCAGCCGGGTGCAGACCTGGCTTGTGGCATGTTGCGCTTTCTTGGGAACAAGCAAAAAGCTGCTGACTGTGTAGGTTGTATCTGGAAGGCCCGAGGCGGTGTGAAAATCAATCTATGCAAATAGAAAACCCCCAGAAACTGGCTTTCTTCCAGCTTCTTTATTAAGGGCTTTCCCAGTCCCACCCTCTGGTGACTCCCCCACATCGGGTCATTACCGCTACATTAGTCCCGCTTCCCGTTGATGGAGATAATGACAGCAGGCCCCATGATGCTATTAAAGGGCGTCCTGGTGCTCATCCAGCTTTAATGAGCAAGTGAAGCACTTCAGGGTCTTGTGGTTCATGATGTCTGAGGCAGCAGAGGTGTGGGGGCCTGGGTGACATGGTCAGTGGCCGCAGGAAGAGCAAGGCTGTTATCTACCTGGCCTGCAATTCTCTTGCACACTGGAGCCACCTGGAGGAGTTCTGGAAATTATTACCCCCCTCCAATGTTGCAGTTGAGGAGCTCTGGGGCTTTGACTTTGGAATCGTAATGTGGAGTCAAATGGAAGAACTTGAGCTGTTAGCCAAGTGGGAATGCCTGACAACTCCCTAAATCTCCCAGGGTGGGGTAGCAGTGGCTTTTTAAATCAGATTCCCCTTTCATGTTTATTTTACAGGCAGCAAATCGGCGAGGCTCTTCGCCTTGTCTAGGTAGAGCATCTCCCAACATTGGCATTGACGGAGAGTCCTAATTCAGGTATCAGCGTCTGCCCACTTCACCACTTCTCAGCCCAGCAGCTGTCTGGATGGGCCTGTCCTTCCTCCCAGTCCCAGCCCCTTCCGAGGTACCTGCCCATCCTGGGGAACATGGTCCCTCATCAATCCCGCTCTGCTCTGCTGACTTTCCTTAGCCCAGGACACCAGGAGTGTACGGGCAGTGGTGGAACATCTGGCATTCAGCACTCGGTAGCTCCTGCTGTGGCCAGTTCACAGGATTCCTTTGAGCCCTGCCACTGGCTGTGCCCTGCCAAGGCTGCCGCTTCAGATTTGGACATGAACTCTCTTACCTTCATCCTTTGACATTTTGGGATTGTTCTCATTTCCTTTTCCATCTCCCTTACCTTTTTTGTGACCTTTTCTTTGGGTCCAGTGATTGATGGACCCAAAGAAGCAGGCATCTGCCTCAGACATTTTCTGTTGTCATAATGACAATGCTTGTTGTTATCATTGGTCTGTCCTTATAAATCCTCACAGTCTTTGCCTGGCCCAGGTTAGCTTAAGGATAGGACAACAAAGAAAACTGCCGTGTTGCAGCCAGACTTGTGGAAGGAGAGAGGTGGAAGGGTCAGAAACAATGGAAGTAGAGTTCATCATGAATGAGAGGAAGGTATGCAGCTTCTTCATAAGGGGCAACAAAGGGATATGAAGTACATACGAAGAGTCTTTGCTGCCCTTGCCAAAAGTGAAGACCGTATCTTTTTCATGTTTAATAACAAGTACACATTAGATTTCGAGAAACTTCTTTAGTTGCTCACATCCACTCAGCACGCATACACACAGTGTGTACGCTCAGCTGAGTAAAGTCCCCAAAGTTAGATACTGCAAAGTAGCCCCCTCATCCCCATTCTGACCTTAGGATAAGTATCAGGAACACAGAGGCAGCTCAGGAATGGGCTGGGTTCAAGATATCACTGTTGCTTTAAGTAGGTGTGTTAACGTGCACTGCTTCCGTCCAGCTGTTTCCTCTTCTTGGAAATCCCTTTTTTTCTATGTCCATGTCTTATCCCTGCTTGTTAAAATCTTTCTTATGTTAAGGCTGCCCTCAGATAACCCCCTCCTTGAAGGCTTTCCCTGTCATTTATTTAAGTCATAAGTATTTTAATATTATCTGCTTCTTCAAATTCCTCTTAATTCTTGTTTTCCTGACCTTAGTGGCTCTTTTGTGAGGTTTCATTATGTAGAGATTACTTTTGCTTGCATCCTGGTTGGGTTGATACAGTTAACCTGAATTCATTATTGAACCCTCTCAACAATCTGAACTATGCTTTGGGCCAGGAAGTGGCCCGTAAATCTTTGGCTGAGGATCTGTGGGTGGGAGGGAGCTGCGTTTCTAGACTGGAGCATTTCATTGGCTCCCCTTCCCCCCTGGGAATAGTCAGTGTTCCTGAGAGAACACTTGATGAGTTTCTCTCTTGATGAGTGCTCTCTTTTTTTTTTTTTTTTTTTTAATAATTTTAAAATCATAATTATGTACATTGGTGCAATCACAGGGCACGATTCATATACATTCAGAAATATTTTGATCATACTGTTACAGCTATCCTTCATGGCATTTCCTTGATCACTAGTACTAAAAATACAGAAAAGTTGTAAAGACAGTACAGAGGTTCCCAAATCATTATTGTCACATAGTAATAGTCAGGGAATTTGTCACAATTGAGGAACAAATTTTGATACAT
>CAUYON010067709.1:0-10532 GCA_963573935.1 Arctocebus calabarensis | reverse complement strand
CCAAGTAGGAAGAAGCACAAAATAAGATAAAATGCTAATTTCCTTATACAGATTTTGCCACATGGAATTTAACCTAGTGGTTTGGAATTTCTGCCTGGCCTTGTGTTTTATTATCATCTTCATGGGTCTCTAAGCCCCAAGTTCTGCTGTATGGAATCGAGCTTCTCTCCTCCCCACCGGCTGGCCTCTGGGTTTGTTTTGTGTGTTTTCACACGTATTTCCCAGACTATCGGAGGTGGGGGATTCTGGAGTAGACAGAATTAGAATGGCGTGGTCAACAATCTCAGCCCTGTTTTACGAGGTGGCTGGACTTAGGGGAATTTTAGAAAGCCCTCCTGACCAAGCCTTATTCTCCTCCGATGTTTTGGATTGCTTGTCCTTACGCTATGTCATAGTCATCTGCTTCTTGCCTCAGCCTCAAAAACAGCATTTCAACTTTTAGCATGTACCAAGACAAACAATAACGCCTTTATTTTGCATTGCACTGCAGAATGCATTCATCAGCACAGCTTCAACTTTGGTACAATGGTGTTGGTAGATAATAATTTCATCTTCATACTGCAGGATGAGAAAACAAAAAAGGTATAGAATTTTACATAAATGGGAATTACATGTACTCTCTTGATTTTATGATAGATTAAATCTACCGGACACCTTCATTTTTTTTTTTTTTTTGATCTGGTCATTGCCAGACATCTAGCTATACGTGGGTGAAATTGTACAGCACCTCAACTCAGCTACACCAGGTACCTCGAGCTTTCATCCCCGGGGGAATCCCTGCCTCTCTGAAAGGCCTCTGGACACCCACTCAGCTCTGTTAACATGTACAAAACCGAGATAGTCCAGGGGGTTAACGCCCTTGGGGGCAATCTTCAACCATGTGAGGGCCAACGAAAAACTTCCCTCAAGGCCCCTGAAGGTTCATGGAAAATAAACTGACAAATGGCAGAATTTTTTTTCTTTTTCTCACTCAATTTATTGAAAAAAAAAAATCAGAACTACAGTTGAGAAAACATTCCTGCGTGTGATAGTTGCAAGAGCTTAGCTGTCTGTTTTGTGATACTTGTATAATCTCTAGAAGGTACTACTATGATGCAAATAACCTGAGGTTAGGATTTTAGATTTAGTTTAAAAAAAAAGTTAAAAAGGGTGGCGCCTGTGGCTCAAAGGAGTAGGGCGCTGGCCCCATATGCCGGAGGTGTCAAGTTCAAACCCAGCCCCGGCCAAAAACTGCGAAAAAAAGTAAAAAAAGTTTTGCAATTTTCACAACTTTTTTCCTATCTGCCTATTAAATGGCAGATTAATAAGAAAAGAGGCATACGAATTTGTGGCTTGGGCATGGGGGAGAATCACAGCGGAATTAGCCCACCACATGGTGGGGACAGATGGCTGGCTAGATACACTTCTTAGGGAAAAAGGAAATGGGGTAAGTGTAGATGATTTTAAGGGGGTAGTAAATGATTTTTAGGGGAATTCAATGGCTTTGAAGAATATACAAAAACCACAGAGCAAGTAGTGCTTTATGACAAAATTCTGTCCAGGTATCTTGGCAGACTTCAGTCTCTTCCTGCAAAATAAATTTGGTTAATAAAAACACAGGGAAGGGAGCAGGGGCAATGGTTTTCTTCCTTGGGGGTCTGGACTTCAAGCAGATAAGGGAACTTCAGAGAACAGCTTCCTCCTGTGCGTTGGGTGCCACACAGAATTGAGAGCCCAGAGGGGGAGAGGGCAGGGGGACCTTGAGGCCTCTTGTTCAGTTCAGCACAGTGAAGCCCTGTATTTCAGGGTATCGATTTCTGAGTCCCCAAAACCACTTGGGGGACAGAGCCATTAGACAAATATCCTCCTCTTCCATGTCCCAGGTGTACAATTCTGAGACACGATTTCCATGACTCCTCAGAGGACCCTGGTGGGATTAGTGCTCTTGCCCACAGCCATAGTGAGCTCAGTAAAGTTCTGAATTGACTTTCTATCCTGTTCTGTTCTCTCCAGCTCTAACTCCAGTTCTCTGGTGGGGCTTCACAAAGCAGCAGCCACAGGTGCGCGCACACGAGCACACACACAACCTTTGCCTCAGGCTCTGGTTTCTGGCAGCCTAAAATAATGCATTTTCGGTCTCATTATATGACACAAGCTGGGATACAGTGGAGGGATGTGTCAGAAGAAAACTAATGGTGTGATAATAATATCTGCTGTTAACGAGGCTGACAGGTTCAAGTTCATGTACACTGATGCTCAAACCAAGAGCCAGGGGTTGTGGCAGGCGCCTTTAGTCCCAGCTACTTGGGAGGTGGAGGCAGGAGAATCGCTTGAGCCCGGGAGGTGGAGGTTGCTGTGAGCTGTGATGCCATAGCACTCTACCCAGGGGGACAGCTTGAGGCTCTGTCTCAAAAAAAAAAAAATTGCAAGCATTTCATTCCTCATTAATGATGAGATGAATCAATGCTCAGAAGCCAATAAGCCTTTGGAGGGATAACCCTCATCTTTGAACGTCCTGAGTTCCTTGATTCAAATGGTTTACAGTCATTTTCTCTACTCAACACAGACAGGTAAAGAGACAGAAAGGACTCAACAAGAAGATGATTACCAAAGTCATCCAAGAGTAAAGTTTCGTGACTCTGCACAAAAAATCAAGTCCAAAACCCGGGTAAGAAATCCTGTCTGTTAAAATCATGTTTGTTCGTTTGTGTTTTCCAAAAATATCCAATAAGAAATGCCTGTATACATAACCTGACTCCTGCTGCCATAGAGTATGCAAGAAAGAGTATGAGAATTTCTACTTTGAAAAACCTAAAATCTAGCCAGGCAAATTAGGATGCTGCCCGATTTGGGGAAGGGGCACAGGGTGGGATGGGAAATGTCAATGATGATACAATTTGTTCAGGTCTGAAATTGCACCAGCTTTCATTATGGAAAAAAATGAAGGGTTTTCACTTAGGAAGAACTGGAAAAAAAAAAAAGCATCATTCTTTTGAGCATATGTTAGCTACTCCTATATTTCTCATAATTAAAGTAGCTCAGCATTGGCCTATAAAACAAGGAGTCCAGTTTTGGCATTTTAATAATCTTTTCTAAGCATTTACTGCTATGAATAATATATTTATATGCTCATTGGAATGTAAATATTGCTTTTTTAAAAAAGTAACTAATTAATCATCAGAGAAGTGAGCGTAAAAGCCACCCTGAATTATCCCTAACCCCCATGAGAATGGCCCACATCACAAAGTCCCAAAGCTGCAGATGCTGGCGTGGGTACTGAGGGTCCTGCAGTGGTTTACACCACTGATGGGATTGCAAACTAATATAGCCTCTTTGGAAAGAAGCATGGAGAATCTTCAAAGAGCTACAAGTAGACCTTCCATTTGATCCCACAATCCCATTACTAGGTGTCACCCAAAAGAAAAAAAGTCATTTTACCATAGGGACATTTGCACTCGAATGCTTACAGCAGCTCAGTTCACAATGGCCAAGATGTGGAAACATCCCAAGCCCCTCAACCCACAGATGGATTGATAAACTGAGGTATATGTATATTCCCAGGGAGGATATTCAGCCATAAAAAGATGAAGACTTTACATCTCTTGTATTTATCTGGATGGAGTTAAAGAACATTCTCCTTAGTAAAATATCTCAAGAATGGAAAAACAAGTATCCCATGTACTCCGTACTGATTTGAAAGTAGTAGAAGAACAGCCACATGAGAGAAAAACACAAATTAAAGTAGGAAGGAAGGCAGGGAAGAAGGCAGGAGGATGACTTGGTAAGCTCCCACCTAACAGGTACAACATCGGGGTATATGGCACACCTCCTAAGTTAAGGACTCAGCTACAATTCGGATACTATCTAACAAATGTAGAAAACGTAACCCACTCATAAGTACCTTTATATTAACCCAAAATTCAAAAAAAAAAATTTTTTTAAGTAACTAGTTAGAGTTACTATTAAAGGAGGCTTCCAACCACCTGTTATACTTGTTCAAGTTCATTACCAGTAATCTCATGACTTTGAACAAAGATAATACACTCAAGAGGCCTAGGACGTCCTGATTCTGTTGGTGCCGAGCCAGCTGCCCGTTGATGATGCGAACATCATTTCACTTTAAAACTTGGAAATTGCTGTTCCCATTGGCTTCTCCGTAGTTGCCACCTGGCTTCCCTTCTGCAGAAGAGGCCTATAACTTCTTCACTTTCAACTTTGATCCTGAACCTGAGGAACCAGAGGAAAAAGCAAAATCAAAACACGGAGATGGAACCAGCCAAGCGGAGGAGGAGGTCGGGGAGGAGGAACCGCCCTCGCAGGAAGGAGCCGACAGAACGGTATTTAACACCTTGATACTGAGGGAAGGGAGGGTGTGCCAGGAAAAATGGGATGCCACATCCCCTGGAGGGAGACAGTGCTGGGGACAGACGGGGGCTGACCTGGAAACAGAAGTACAGATTCACCCACAACTAGGGCAGTAAGGACTTTGGTTGAGTCTATCTTCGTTTCGCAGGGGGGGATACTGGAATAACACGGCTTGTGGATTTTCTTGCTGGCCTGCACACAGTGATTAATATTCATCTCACACACACAAATGTAGGCCTCTCCAAGGCGGACAAAACCTTGGTCTCTGTCTGTGCACAGTCTCACACATAAGCAGCTTTTTGTGCCCCATACCTCGCCAGGCTGCAGCTCGGATTCTATCATTGTGGGTGGTGTGTGTGAGATGAAAGGAAAGCACACCGTTGAAAAGTGGGCAAAGGGATTCAGGAGACACGTCTTCAGAGAAGAGGCACAGATGGTCAGTGAGCACAGGAAAAGATGCTTAATGTCACTGATCATTAGGGAAACGCAAATCAAACCCACAAGGAGATACCACTTCACACCCACTAGAATTGGCTATTATCCAAAACCAAAACAAACCAATAAATAAATAAATAAATAAATAAAGGAAAGAGAACATAAGTGTTATGGAAGGCATGGAGAAATCGGACTTCTGTGCACGGCAGGTGAGCATGTAAAATGGTTCTGCTGCCTTGAAAACAAAAATTTAATTAGCTATCCACTAATTATGGTGGTTCTTCAAACTTTAAACATGGAATTTTTTCAACAAGATCCAACAATTGTGCTCTGGGTGTGTCTCCAACAAAACCATAGACAAGGACCGGAACTTGAATTTGTGCACCTGTATTCATAGCGGCATTATTCACAGAGTCAAAAGATAGAAGCAACGCAAGCGTCCATCATATCTGTCTGTCTATCCGTCTGTCTATCTGTCTGTCTGTCTATCTATACACACACACCTTCAGTTTAAAAACGAAGGGAATTCTGGCACAGGCTAGAACACTAATGAACCTTTGAAGACATGATAAGTGAAATAAGTCCATCACAAAAGAACAGATATTTTGCGACTTCACTTACATGGGCTACGTAGAATAGTCAAAATCATACAGACAGAAATTAGAGTGGGGGTGCCTGGGCCTGGGGGAAGGAGAGGAGGCAGAGTTTTGTTTAATGGGTACAGGGTTTCCATCTGGGAAGGTATCGTGATTTGGAGATGGATGGTGATGATGGGTGCACGACAGCGGGAATGCACTTAACGCCACCGAACTGTACACCTGACAACAGTGAAAATGGCATGAGGATTGTACAACACGAAAAAGAAAGGAAAACAGACCTGGACATTCCATAATTTGCATAGAATTTTCATATTTCTTTGCTTAACTTGTAACTCCCTCCCTTGAAAAATGCTTCCCAGAAGTGTATTTTCTTACCTAGGTCTAGGGAAGCTTGCGAGCATTTCAGCCTATCCCGTAATATTTGTTTTATAAATCAATCTTCAGCTTGTTCTTCCGTGAGGATGTCCCACGAGGTTTCAGACAGAATGGCCAAATGCACAGCCATGTGCAGGCTGAGATGGGAGCGTTTGCCCTCGCCAGGGGCACCTCCTCATACTGCTGCTTCAGCGTCCCCCGGACATGCCTGGCTGCCCCCAAAGTGAGCCATCTGGGAGAGAACCCACGGAAGAGGTCAGGGTGCCTTCACAACCCAGTCTCACTTCCCATCACTCTCAGCCTAGCCTTCTCGTCCGAAGCAAGCCCTGAGGCAGAGGGCTCCCTCCCAGGAGGAGAATTGGCTTCACCTTTTGAGAGTAGAAATCACAGTTCATGGGCATCTTGGGAAGTCGTGGCACTTTCCTCCAAGGCCACCTCTCCCTTCCCTTTGGCCTTTTCCCTCCCAGAAGCTCTCTGGTCCTATAACTGACCTTTAAATCACACATACCGTGCATGTCTCTGCCTGCCCTGACACATTTTTAGTATTTTCACACTCAGAGTAAATTTAACCTCTCTGAACTAAGTTCCCACCATCCCCAGGCCTCCCTCTAGCTTCTCTCATCTATTTTCTCTGCACTTTTTCTCAGTCTCACTTTGCTCACTGCAAGGCAGAGGTGAGAGGCTGGGTGCAAGGGAGGTTGCGTATCCCGCTGTCTGCTGATTTTCGCTTTTTCCTTCTGTTTTGACATCCTCTGTTTTCCAGTTGAAAGCATGGTTTCCATGTAGATTTGCTTTTCCCTTCTTACTGTTCTGGGTACTAGCAAAGAAATGATTAGGAGGCAGGAAGCTAGGCTACCACCATTGCCTACAGCTAGAAGTCTACACAGGCCTCTAAAACATGTTGCTCAAAAGTGGATACCAGGCTTAAATTTTTAAAAGAAGAAAGAGAAAAGGAATAGGAAGGGGAAAAAAAGAAATAGGAGGAAAAGTGTTTGAAAATATTCAAACAAAATGTACTTTAACATTTGCGATTATAATTATAAGCCTCTGTGCTTAGAACTTTTACATGCATTGTTTAACTTTACCCTTACAAAGTGCAGAGAGGTAAACCCTATTGATATACCCAGTTGGGGAAACTGAGGATCAGAAGGTTCAACAAGTTCTCTGAAGTCCCCCAGGCAGTACAAGGTGAGCTAAGACTCAACCTCGTGCAGACTGAGCAAAGGATGTGGAGTCTGCACCTGGCTGCCTTTTCCCCTGAGGTGGGGCCAGGTGGAAGATTGAACTGCTACATAGGAGTCCGAGTTCTTTAAATAAATATCAAAAGGGTGGCACCTGTGGCTCAAAGGGGTAGGGCACCGGCCCCATATGACGGAGGTGATGGGTTCAAACCTAGCCCCAGCCTAAAACTGCAAAATAAATAAATAAATAAATATCAAAAAATAAGCACCTTCAAAGGAAGCCAGATTTGCTGGGAATGCGATTGTTTTGCTAACCACTCTCCCTCTGATCCAGCCTCATTTGCACATCACCCAGGCACATGCCATAGTGAAAAACAATCAATGAAAACCCACTAATGAAATCCAAAAGTCGTGCAGTTCTGTGCTTTCATTAAAAAGAAAGGAAAAGCTCACTTTACAGGCGCGTTTTGGATGAGTTTAGCCGCCACGGTTTTTCTGAGTAAACTGAATCTGAGCATGACTTTCTCTGGTCATGTCCGCCACCTTGCAGGATGAGGAAGAGCTGCTCCAAGGTCAAGAGCCTGAGGACTTCCTGCTGGGCTTGGGCCACACGGCTGAAGACTTTCTGGCCATCAGACCCGCAGACTATGAAGGCGCCCAGGTGCGGCTGCTGCGGGAGCGGGAAATGCTGTTTGTCCCCAGCAGACGGACAGGTGCTTACCCTCCCATTCTCTCACTCGGCTCAGACATTGTCATTTCCTTCTAAGGAAATAGGGCTGGTGTGTAAGGATGCCTCATTTCCAGAACAGAGTTCAGTTTCTAATCTGATTTAATAATCGAGAATTATCTGAAGTCAAAAAATACAGAAAGTGGAAAAATATCCCTTCAATAACATATTCATAGGATATCAGAGAAACACTAGGGGTGTGGGAGCCCCTTCACCTAATTGGTGACAGGTTCTGGGGCCGAGAGTACATGAGAACAGCCTTTCTTTCATCTCAAGTTCATCCCTTCCCCCAGGGTACATCACCTGTGCATTTTTTTCATTGCCCTTGCCACACTGAAATGACCTTGCATGACCTTTGTTTGCAGTTTCTGCCTGTGGTTCTCACTGGAACCTGAACTCCCACACAGTACTGGGCTGGCCTGGACCCACAGAGTCCTCTAAGAGCCTGGTAGAGGAGGGTCTCACTGCAGATTTATCCTATGAACCAATAAAAGAGTGAGTGAATACATGAGGTCATGGCCATGTTTACTTAAACTTCTGAATTTACAAAGCATGTCTTCATCCTTGACCTCATTGAAGTCTGTCTCAGGAACAGACTTGTGTAGGTTATTATTATTATCTCCTTTGTACAAAAGGAAAGAGTTCAAAGAGCAGGGCCTGGCCCAAATTCACCCGGCAAAAGATCTAAAACTTGTCCCTGCGTCCATCGATTTGAACACTATTCTCTTCTCAGTATGCCCTGTTGCTGAGCGAGGTGGTAAATTATTTAAGTGTTATTCCCTTAAACGCATGGTGCTACAACTTGATATCGCTAGCAAACCATTCATCTTTTCCTCCTTTCTGCTTCTAGAAATGAACTTGGAAAATTTGTAGTTTCTAAGAACATAAATGACATCTCTGGTGGTTAATTCACCAAAACGGCAGTTCAATATGTTGACGTTGGCAGTAATCTTTCTGTTATTGATGAACTCTCTAGTGCCTACCTATAAAAAGCTTCCAGAAAATGTACAGCCCAGATTCCTGGAAGACGAAGGCCTTTACATCGGGGCGAGACCGGAGGTGGCTCGCGGGAACCAGAACATCATGGAGAACAGATTGCTGATTCAGGAGCCTGTGAGTGTGCCCCGCTGTGCCCGAGGGTGGCCGGGTGCCCTGGACATAACAGTTTTCTTCCTAACAGAGCAGTCTTTTCCCCTTGAGGTCGTCCACCTTAAGTCTACAGACAATGGTTCATGTTTTTCTTCTTGACTTTTATCTCTCAGTATCTTTGGTGATCCTCAAATACCAACCCCCTCGCAACTGCTCAAAACCCACCTCCTGCTCATTGGATCTGGGCTTCTCTGGCTAAATCAGACGCTGGCAACGTTTTCCAACTCACAGAATTGGTTAATTATCTATATAGACCATTTAAAATTGCACATAAACTTTATGGAGACCCTGTATGTATACCGAATATTCTCATTTTCAAGTTTTTGTGCTTTTTTCCCCTTAAATCATCAATGAATAGAAAACACATTTTTTCCTTAGGGATTCATTTTAAGCTTTTAAAAAAAAATTTTTTTTGCAGTTTTGGTGGGGGCCGGGCTTGGACTCCCCACCCCGGGTATATGGGACTGGTGACTGGGATGAGCCACAGGTACTGCCCTTTTACAAACTTTTTTGGGGCACCAAGGACTATATCTTAAATTAGTTGTGGAGGGTGTTAGTGAAGACTTGACTTCTCATAGAAACAGAGGCTTTTGAAATGTGTATGTTGACAGGGAATTGTCCTACGAATGTTTGCTATATAAACGACTTTCTGTCTAATTAGAAGAAAATGTTGTCCTTCCCTCTGCTTGACCCACAGGGGAGAAGGTGGTTTGGAGATGATGGCAGGATCCTGGCACTGCCGAACCCCATCAAGCTGCTTCCTTCCAGGCCACCAGTGTCCACACAGGAGCAAAGCCCCAAGGCGGGACTGGAGACCTTGTATAAGAAGGTAGACACTCACCCCTCCCCATTTCTTCTTCTTCTTTTTTTTTTTTTTTTTTTGAGATAGAATCTCTCGCCTTTTTTTTTTTTTTTTTAATTAAATCATAGCTGTGTACATGCAATCATGGGGTACAATGTGCTGGCTTCATATACAATCTGAAATATTTTCATCAAACTGGTTAACATAGCCATGGCATTTTCTTAGTTATTGTGTTAAGACATTTACAGTCTACATTTAGTAAGTTTCACCTGTACCCTTCTAAGAAGCACCTAGATGTGGTCCCACCCATCACCCTCCCTCCACCCATCCTCTCCCTCTCCTCCCCTCCCTTGCCCCTCTGCCCATATTCTTGTGCTATAATTGGGTTACAGCTTTCATATGAAAGCTATAAACTGTATTGCCCTTGGTAGAGCGCTGTGACATCCGAGCTCACAGCAACTTCCAGCTTTTGGGTTTAGGCGAGTCTCTCACCTCAGCCTCCTGAGGAGCCAGGACTACAGGTGCCTGCCACAACACCCGGCTATTTTTTGTTGCAGTCTGGCCAGGGTCGGGTTCGAACCCACCACCCTAGGTATGTGGGGCCGGCACCCTACCCACTGAGCCACAGGTGCTGCCCCAACCCCTCCCCATGTCTAATGCATGAAGTTGAAAGCGCTTTGCCTTTCAATAGCTGAGGGGGATGATTTATAATATTCAACTTTAATTTTTTATTTTATTTTATTTTATTTATTTATTTTTTGAGACAGAGCCTCAAGCTGTCACCCTGGGTAGAGTGCTGTGGCATCACAGCTCACAGCAAGCTCCAATTCCTGGGCTCAAGCAAGTCTCTTGCCTCTGCCTCCCAAGTAGCTGGGACTACAGGCGCCCGCCACAACGCCCGGCCATTTTTTGGTTGCAGC
>CAUYON010067708.1:0-39605 GCA_963573935.1 Arctocebus calabarensis | reverse complement strand
AAAAAAAAAAAAAAAATCTCTGTGTGTGTGTCTATATATATATAATCATTAAAATGATGTTATGAAAAGGGCTGTATACAAACATAATAAAAAAGGATGTAAACAGGCATGAAAGTAGAAGTTCAGATGTTAAGCATATGGAAAGTAAAAGACTGATAGTTTTCAGAAAGGTTATTTATTTTCCTGTTATTTAGCCTACCAAATTGTTAAAAACTACTTAGATGTCTCACATTAGAGAGGTGGTATCAAATTAAATAGTAAATAGTAAACAACCCCCCCAAATTACAATCATAAAACAAAACATACAAAGTGTAGCATTTCAGGCTTGGCGCCTGTGGCTCAACGGGCTAAGGTGCCAGCCACATACACCTGAGCTGGCGGGTTTAAATCCAGCCCAGGCCTGCCAAACAAAAATGACAACTGCAACCAAAAAATGGCTGGGCATTGTGATGGGCGTCTGTGGTCCCAGTTACTTGGGAGGCGGAGGCAGGAGACTTGCTTGAGCCCAGGAGTTGGAGGTTGCTGTGAGCTGTGATGCCACAGCACTCTACCCAGGGTGACAGCTTGAGGCTCTGTTTCCAAAAAAAAAAAAAAAGTGTAGCATTTCAAAATAGTACATAAATGCTGTGATCTTTAAAATTGCAACTGAATACAATATGTACAAAAACAGCTACAGTGAAGTGGTAGGATTTTTCATTTTGTTGCACAAATTGTACTAATTATTACCTTTCTTAAATGGTAAGAAACATGCATTTTATTTCAGAGATTATTCTTTTCAATTTTCTCTCTTTTCACTTTTTTTGGGGGGGATAATCTCACTATCTCACCCTGGGTAGAATGCCATGGCATCACAGCTCACAGCAACCTCTAGCTCTTGGGCTTAAGCGATTCTCTTACCTCAGCCTCCCAAGTAGCTAGGACTACAGGTGCTGCCACAACGCCCAGCTAGTTTTTGGTTGCAGTTGTCATTGTTTAGCTGGCCTGGGCTGGGTTCAAACCCACCACCTTCAGTGTATGTGGCTGGCGCCATAACCACTGTGCTACGAGCGCTGAGCCTTCACTTCATTTTTTAAGTAATTGATTTAAACTTTGGGATGGTCACAGGCTTAGAAAAAAGTTGTCCATAGAGTGCAATGAAGTTTTGATTTCTAAAGACATTTGGGGATAAATACCTATCTGGTCCTTCTTTGGTGTCTAACACTATTTAGTGTGCATTTTTCTACAAACAGGTACTTTCTTCCACCAATCAGGGTAGAAAATCAGTGTCAAAAGGTTAACATTGATATATTACTTCTCTCCAGTCCTCAGACCCCATTCAATTTTTGCTAGTTGTCCCAATAATATTTGCTATAGCAAAAAGATCCAGTTCAGAATGACATGTTCCATTTAGTTATCATGTCTTTTTAATCTCTTTTGACTTTCATAACCTTAACATTGTTGGAAATTACAGGAAATTTATTTTTAAGAATGTCTTAAACATTTGACAGAAACATCACAGAAATAATTCTCTGCTCTTAATTGCATCTTATTAGGTAGCACATAATTTCAATTTGTTGCATTACTGATAGTGTGTTATTTGATTAGACTGGTGTTTGCCAGGCTTCTCCACTGTAAAGTTACTTTGTTGTTTGTTTGTTGTTGTTTAATTGTTTGTTTGCTTGAGACAGGGTCTTGCTCTGTTGCCTGAGCTAGAGTGTAGCATGGTCATCATAGCTCACTGCAACCTCAAAATCCTGGGCTCAAGTGATCCTGCCTCAGCCTCCCGAGTAACTGCTGCTACGGGCATATGGCACTATGCCCAGCTAATTTGTTTTATTTTCCTTAGAGACAGGGTCTCACACTGTTGCTCAGGCTGGTCTAGAACTCCTGGCCTCAAGCAATTCTTTGGCCTCAGGCTCCCAAAGTTCTAGGGTTATAATAGATATGACCCACTGTACCCTGTTCTTCATTCTGGAAGACAAACTTCTAACTATCCTTCACTTAAAGGATGCAGGGCACTCTAAAAAATATGGCTGGTTCCAGAACTGGGGCAGAGATCAGTATACTTAGGCTCTAACACCCTATGCTATGGTCTGTAATGTTTTTTTCATAATGTCTTTTCTCCCCATTGTCTTTTAAAAGTTAGGAAATAAAAATTATTTCTAAATTTTCTTGTATTTTCCTGTTTTGTTTTAAAGTAAATTTAAGCAACTTTCTTAAATATGGTGTCATTGTGCTAAGAAGGCAGAGTGTGTATACACATAATGTGTGTGTGTGAAGTAATATGGTTAAATTAAAAATACATATACATATTTTTAATATGTATTGTTCTATATCAGCTAAATTTTAGGATTCATATGATCCTTCTAAATAATCAAAGCTTCTCATTTTGGATTGTTCTATAGAGAGCCCAAGCTGCACTGCAGGCTGTCAGTGCTGTCCAGTCAGCAGGCCTGGCCCTTCCTGGAGCTTCTTCTAATGAAGGCACAGTCCTACCCGGGCAGAGCCCTGTGCTCCGAATAATTATTGAAAACCTCTTTTACCCTGTTACTCTGGAAGTTCTTCATCAGGTAAGAAGGAATAGTATTATGAAAGCAGAATCACCTGTGGTCTGTGTAATGTGGTATTACATTTTATATCTAAGTCTTTTTGCTTGCTGCTTTTGGTTAATATATTTGTTTAAATAATGAAAAAAAAACTTTTCCATTCCATTACATACAAGAGACAGTATAAATTAGATATAATTTTTTGGCAGCCTTCTTTTTCTTTTTCATTTCTTTTTCCATTTTTTCTTTTCTTTTTTTCCTCTGTCACTTAGAGATGGAAAAACAACCTCCTTTTCCTAACTTGAGTGCTGATTTAAAAAACTATCAAATTTTTTTTACTTTTTAATAACTAAGCATAAAAATGAACAAAACACAGAATATAATGAAAAGCCCAGCTAGTAGTAAGTAGTTGTATTTAAAAGTTTGTTTCCAGTGGCCCCTTACATTTGAGTATTTTAATTTAAAAATCGTGAAGAGAAAGTGTGTCTGTACTGCATTGGTTCCACAACAGAACTCATATTTGAAAACAACACGAAATTTTGACGTGTCCATGGTTTCTAGGCAGTGAACTTAGCCAGGGTCCTGGGATTTTGTCCATTGTTCCATTCATCATTCTCCTAAGCACCGTAACAGTCCTCCAAGAGCTCATGGTATCCTTCAGGTGAACGAATTCTGGAAGTCCTCAGTAGCAACCGTTGGGGGTAGGACTGTGTCTTTCAGGTATAGTACTTTTGTTAACTCTCTTTCCCAGTGTTAAAACTGCTCCTTCCTAATAGCCCCACATGCAAATTTCTCTCCTGTCTTCTTTCCCTCATTATCTAATCCACTTCTGCTTATTTGATACTTGTCTTCCTGACACATTTTCTCCTTTCCTGCCTTCCCTATTCTTCAGTTTAGTCCTTTCCTTAGTTCCTTTTTTTTTTTTTTTTAGACAGAGCCTCAAGCTGTCTCCCTGGGTAGAGTGTCGTTGACATTACAGCTCACAGCAACCTCCAATTCCTGGGCTCAAGCGAGTCTCCTGCCTCCGCCTCCCAAATAGCTGGGACTACTGGCTATTTTTGTTTGGGTTGCAGCCGTCATTGTTGGTTGGCGGGCCCAGGCTGGATTCGAACCCACCAGCTCAGGTGTATGTGGCTGGCGCCTTAGCCCGCTGAGCCACAGGTGCCGAGCCTGAAATAGTGTGATTGAAGAATATACAAAAATATAAAGTTAGTTGTACCTGTCTAATTAATTTGGTTAATTATTATCTGATTATTTTATTATGTCTTTTGCTGAAAAGTTGGCACTACACCAGCTGGTATAAAAGATACAGAGAAGGTAGTGTTCTTCCTTTAGTTTATAGTAAGAGGATTGAGAATGACAGAGATGGGAGGGGTACTATTTTAGACGAGGGAAGATGGAGAAGCTCTTTCCAATATTGTGACATTTGACCAGAGGCTGTGAGGATATAAGTTATGTGTGTATGTGGAAGAATAGTAATCCAGTCAGAAAGAATAGCAAGTGCAAAGTCCCCAAGATGGAACTGTGCTTAGTATGTTCACTAATGAGAAAGAAGGCCAATGTCATTGCGATATAAGAATGTAGTGGGAATGCCATAGTGGTAGCAGCAGAGCAGGATTAGGAGCCAGACAGTACACAGCATGGCTCATCTTTTACACTGTGTAAGACAGGAAATGATTAGAGAATTTTGAGTAGAGCAGTGAGATACATTATTTATGTTTTAACAGAATCATTTATTGCTGTGTTAAGAATAAACTGTAGGGATAAGAGAAGGTGCTTATCACAGTTCAAATGAGAGGTAGTGTGGGCGTTGGCAGTGAAAGTGATGATTATGGACTTGTTTGTTTGATTTTAGAGGCAGGTCTTGCTAGGTTGCTCAGCCTGGCCTTGAATTCCTCAGCCTAAACCATCCTCCCGCCTCAGCCTCCCAAGAAACTGGGATTCATTTTTCAGATTAATATGAGGTCACAGATGATTAGATTACAGTGTTTTATTAGGTAAGGTCCTTGTTGTAATTGTGCCCCTCACCCAGGAGATGTGCTATATACCCTTACATTGTGTCTCATTTTAGGTGAGAGCATACCAAATCCTCTCCCTCCTCCTCTCTTAACTTCTTCCTCCTCTGCTTTTCTCCCAACCTGAATTAAATTGAATTTTTCTCTTCTGTGGGTATGTAGTCGTTTGTCTACTGGCTTCATATTTGTATTGAATACGTTGGATACTTGCTTTTCCATTCTTGTGATATTTTACTAAAGAGAAAGAATGTTCTCCAACTATATCTAGGTTAATATAAAAGATGCAAAGTCTCCATTTTTTATGGCTGAATAGTATTCCATGGTATACATATACCATAATTTATGGCTGGGACTGTTTTTAATTGTATAGTTCAATGGTGTTAAGTACACTTACAGTGTTTTTCAACCATCACCAAATATTATTCTCCAGAATTTATTTCATCTTCTCAAAGTGAAACTTTCATATTAATTGAATTCCCCATTGCTCCCTCCTCCCATCTTCCTACAGCCACCATTCTACTTTCTGTCTCAATGAATTTGACTCTAGTTTCCTCATATAGATGGAATCATACAGTTTTTGTCCTTTTGTGACTGTTATATTTTACTTGACATGATGTCTTAAAGATTCATCCATGTTGTAGCATGTATCAGAATTTTCTTCCTTTGGGCTGGGTGGGGTGGCTCACATCTATAATCCTAACACTCTGGGAGTCTGAGGTGGGAGGATTCCTTGAGTTTAGGAGTTTGAGACCAGCCTGAACAAGAGCAAGATCCCCATCTCTACTAAAATTAGGAAAAAAAGAAGAAAAAAAACAACCAAACTGGGCATGGTGGCAGGTACCCAAAGTCCTAGCTATTCAGGAGGCTGATGCAAGAGAATCATCTGAGCCCAAGCATCTGAAGTTGCTCTGAGCTATGATGATGCCACAGCACTCCACCCAGGTGACAGAGTGAAACTGTCTGGGGGAAAAAACAAAAGAAAAAGAATTTCCTTCCTTTGTGAGTCATTCCATTGTCTGTATTTTGTTTATTCATTCATTGATGAATGCTTAGATTGCTTCCTCCTTTTAGCTGTTGTAAATAATGCTGCTGTAAACATGGGTGCAAGTATCTCTTTGAGTCCTTCTTTCCAGGTCTTTGAGTATATACTCAGAAGTGTAATTGCTGGGTTATATAGTAATTCTACCTTTATTTTTAAGAGATAGGATCTCACTATGTTGCCCAAGCTGATCTCTAACTTTTGGGCTCAAGCATTCCTCCTGCCTCAGCCTCCCAAATAGCTAGGTTTATAGGCATGAGCCACCACGCCCAGCATGTTTTAATTTTTTGAGGGAAAAATTTGCATAGAGGCTACAGCATCCCATCAACGGTGTACAAGCATTCCATTTTTACTACCTCTTCACCAACACTTGTTATTTTGTTTTCTTTTTTGATAATAGCTATCTTAATAGATGTAAAGTGATATCTCATACAGTTTTGATTTGCATTTCTCTAGTGATAAGTGATGTTGAGCATTGTTTGGCCATTTGATTATCTTCTTTGAAAAAATATTTGTTCACATCCTTTGTCTATTTTGAAATTTTGTTGTTTTTGTTGTCGAGTTGTAGGAGATCTTTGTGTATTCTAGATATCAACCCCTTATCAGATCCATAATTTGCAAATATTGTGTCCCATTTTGTGGATTACCTTTCATTCTGTTGAGTGTGTCCTTTGAGACACAAAGATTTTTAATTTTGAGGTAGTCCATTTTATCTTATTTTTTTCTTTTGTTACCTGTGCTTTAGGATATTCTTGAGTGTTCTTTCTGATAATTTAAATGCAGGACCAATTACCTATTAATTACACTTACACATAGTGTATAATAACGGCAAAATCTTCATCATCATGGAGAATACTTTATATTCTTGGAAGGTGGACAAGTTTTTGCTCATTAAGATCCAAATGTAAAATGGACTGACAAAGGAGGACAAAATGTATTATTTTATGTTCTTTGTTTAGTTTCTTTCAGAAATGAGTCAGTAGTAACAGTAGCCATGAACCTTTGTGGTGCAGAGGTGCATTGGTAACTACGGATCTGTCAGGAAGCTTTGCTGTTACTCTGTGCTGAGGCTTTCCTTGACTCCTCTAGAACTATCCCATCTTGTATCCCGTTCACTCTTATCCCTGTATTTCTTTTTATTCTTGACACTTTTTTTATGAACAGACATTATGACATTTGATTGCTTATTCATTTATGGTCTGTCTTTATAAGGGACTTTGTTGTCCACTGCTGACTTCCCAGTGCTTCAAATGATGCACTGTAAGTATTTCAATTAATAGAGCAACCTCTAGTTAAACATCTTCTACTTTCTGTCAACATAAATCTTAAGAAGTAGATGCTTATTCCCACTTTCATTCGTTTACTTTGTAACACCACTATCCCCTACCATACAACTTTTGTTGTAGCCTCCTATTTTAGTATTGTGCCATTTATACAGGATGTAAAATAGGGTAAGTACTGGAGTGCTTTTTGTGTGCCAGGCTCTGTTTTAAGACAGGCACAGGTACATTAACATTTTAGGCTTGATTTAAGTCACTTTGTTACCAATAGTTTCAAAGAGAAAATTACTTTCATTTAACAATGGGATTCATGGGACGGCGCCTGTGGCTCATCGAGTAGGGCACCGGCCCCATATACCGAAGGTGGCAGGTTCAAACCCGGCCTTGGCCGGACTGCAAAACAGAAAAATAGCCGGGCGTTGTTGTGGTGGGCGCCTGTAGTCCCAGCTACTCTGGAGGCTGAGGCAAGAAAATTGCCTAAGGTCAGGAGTTGGAGGTTGCTGTGAGCTGTGTGATGCCATGGCACTCTACCAAGGGTGATAAAGTGAGACTCTGTCTCTATAAAAAAAAAAAAAAGGGATTCATGAGCCAAGTTGTATTTATAACGATACATTAGTTTAATATTTTTCTTAGATTTAACCTTATATGAACTTTTCCCCAGATATTTTCTAAATTTGGCACAGTCTTGAAGATTATCACCTTTACAAAGAATAATCAGTTTCAAGCCTTGCTTCAGTATGCTGACCCAGTGAATGCACATTATGCCAAAATGGTAATTATGATCTTCTTTCATTTTGTCATTGTCAATCATTCACTTTATTGATCACTGAAGGAAGCCACCATGTCTTTCTCGAACAGTTTACTGGTTTTTAAAATTGTGATAAAATATACATAGCATAGTAATTAACCTTATTAATCATTTTTAAGTGAAGAGTTTCCTGTGTTTCTTTTTTCTGAGCTGAAAATTATTGCTTCTTTCTTTGTATGAAACGGTTTCAAATCTCCTAACAACTTAGACCTCTGAGACTCATTCCTGTTTGTTATATTTAAAGTCTAGAGTTGAATTACCTTTACCCTTGTACCTTCATTTCCTTCTGTAAATCAGCCAAAGATTGATTTTACTATTTTACAACCGTAATCAGTGTTCATTCCTACTGAGCTCTCAGTTGGTAAAGCTACTAAGTCTCAGGAATTATGCTGCTATCAATTCATGTTGTCTTTTTGTAAGTACACAAATACTTGAATTTTTTTGGCAAGATATAAAACTTCACTTTCAGTTTGGTTATATTAGACACACTATTGAGATCTACCCCTACCCCTAATTTTATCTTGTACCAGTATCTGAGTCATTTCTAATTTCTGTTCAAAGATAGGGACTAACTTTCATGTTTGTTTGTTTGTTTGTTATTAGTCTGTTTTTTTTTTTTAGAGACAGAGTCTCACTTTATCACCCTGGGTAGAGTGCTGTGGTGTCATAGCTCACAGCAACCTCCCAACTCCTGGGCTTAGGCTATTCTCTTGCCTCAGCCTCCCAGGTAGCTGGGACTACAGGCACCTGTCACAATGCCCAGCTATTTTTTGTTGCAGTTTGGCCAGGCCGGGTTTGAACCCACCATCCTCAGTATAAGGCCCCTACTTAATGACCCACAGGTGCTGCCCTGGGATTAATTTTTTTTTTTTTTTTTTTTTTGGAGACAGAGCCTCAAGCTGTCACCCTGGATAGAGTGCTGTGGCATCACAGCTCACAGCAACCTCCAATTCCTGGGCTTAAGTGAGTCTCCTGCCTCCGCCTCCCAAGTTGCTGGGACTACAGGCGCCCGCCACACCCGGCCATTTTTTGGTTGCAGCCGTCATTGTTGTTTGGCGGCCCGGGCTGGATTTGAACCTGCTAGCTCAGGTGTACGTGGCTGGTGCCTTGGCCCATTGAGCCACAGGCGCCGAGCCCTTGGGATTAATTTTTATGATACTTTTGTGTACCACACAGTGTCTGGCACTTGATTGGGAATATAGCTGTTATATTTCCTATACCTTCTATACACATATATATATATTATTTTGTACCTTTTGACAGCATATTTATCAATGACTTATTGTAAATCAGAGTTTTTTCCACATATTTGTTTGTTTTATTTTTATGTGGTTTGGTTTCTGGTATCTGTTTTTGTAAATTCAAGCACTTGTGGAAGTCATAATTGGCCATAACCCTTTGGTAAATTTTTATTCTTTCAAAGGTAGGGGTTACTGATCTTTGGTTACAATATCTTTAAACATTTGCCATAGGCAAAATAATCATGGTAACAGCTAATATTTTATAATATCCAATCATTTTCCAAGCTTTTGCATTTCTCTTCTCATTTGACATTACTATAGTCAAAACAGATATTAATCTTATTTTACAGATGAAATCTGAGACTTAGAGATTTTCTTTTTCTCCCTTAAACTCATAGTGACAGAGTCACAAACCCAAGTCTTTGGCTTTTAGTCTAGTGCTCTATGCTTTGTACCTGAATGCTACTCAGTGTCAACATAGAGGGTACTTGATTTATCAGTGTTGTTGTCTTGCCAAAACCAGTCCCTTTCTTACATGCTTTAGGCTCTGGATGGCCAGAATATCTATAATGCATGCTGCACTCTGCGTATTGACTTCTCCAAGCTCACCAGCCTTAATGTGAAATATAATAATGATAAAAGCAGAGACTTCACTCGCTTAGACCTTCCTACTGGTGATGGCCAGCCATCCCTTGAACCCCCTATGGCTGCTGCTTTTGGTGAGTAGTTCCTTTTTGGGTCACAAAGCAAGTTTTCCAAAGTTGTAAGTTAACTGTGTACTAATCTGTTTATGTCAGTTCACCTTTCCTTCTTGAGTTCTCTTGTGATTTTTTTTTTTGAGACAGAGCCTCAAGCTGTGACCCTGGATAGAGTGTTGTGGCATCACAGCTCACAGCAACCTCCAATTCCTGGGCTCAAGCGAGTCTCTTGCCTCTGCCTCCCAAGTAGCTGGGACTACATGCGCCCGCCACAACGCCCGGCCATTTTTTGGTTGCAGCCGTCATTGTTTGGCGGGCCTGGGCTGGATTCGAACCTGCCAGCTCAGGTGTACATGGCTGGCGCCTTAGCCCGTTGAGCCACGGCCGCTGAGCCAGGAACTCACAGTTTCTACCTCCATTTCACAGAGGAGAAAACTGACCCTCTGAGAAGTGCCATACCCTCCATGATCCTTTCTCAGCCTCCCATCAGAGCTCCCTCCTCCACCTGCCTATGGTGTGCACTGCGCCATTGCAAGGGGCACCCGTCTCGTGGTCGGCAATGTGAATGGCACCGCCTGGAGTTGTGTGACACTGTGGCCCTGCTCACGTTCAGCAGGGAGACGTGAACTGTTTTATACTTGGTGGAAATTGATGCTGAGAGACAGCGGGTGACTTACCCACTGGTCAAAGAGTGCATCAGTGGTTGGAACCAAAATCTGTCATCTTTTATCTCCCTTCCCCTGTGCCTTTCAAAAAGAATTTTTCTCTTTCTTTCTGAAAAAGTTTTAATACATAATGCTTTTAAAAAATGTTTGTAAACTTCTATCTATCTAGTTATTTTTGAGGAGGTTGCATATTCACATCATGCAAAATCTTAAGGGTACAAAAGGAAAAGAGAAAGTTGTTCCCCCTCCACCCGCAAGCCTGACACCAGCTCCCTTGCCCAGAGGCAGCTGCTGTGTGTACTCTAAAAGTCTGTACATCTTTCACACAAATGAAGCCTGGGATGCTGTCCACGTGCCAGTGTTTTGGCTTTATATATCCTGCACCGTGTCAGAACATTTCCGGCTTTCTGATTTCTTTGTTTTGCCGTAAACAGAATTTCATTACGTGGAGGCCCCGATAGCTTTTTCCGCAGCTCAGATGAGCCCCCTTGCATGTGTATCATTTCTTAAGTCTGAAGAAGTACCTCAAGGATAAAGTCTTCATTTCTGCATCCTCCTTCCTTTTCCTTCTGCCCACCCCAGCTCCCACCTAAGGAACAGGTGTCTCTCCTTTTGCACAAGGCTAATCCCCTCCAGGAGGACTGGGTGGGGAGGAGATTGGCCAAAAGCTTTGGAAGAAGCCCCCCTCCCAGACTCTCAGGCTGTGGGACCCACCTAAGGCCACGCAGTCAACAAGCCGGCCAGCCGGCCCTTGACCTGAGGCTACAGACCCTAAGTCCGACAATGCATGGACTTAGTCCTCACCGGGTCACTGCCGGGTGGACAATGATGTCATGCCTATTTTATAGCTGAGAAAATTGAGGAACAACAGTGACTGCAGAGGCAGGACCTGAACCCTAGCCCGGGTCCTCATCTCTATGCTCCTCACAGGTCTTCGAAGAAATAAGTTTTTCTTTCTTTCCCTTTTTGCTGTTTCCAAGGGCTTTGGATGCAGGTTTCGGAATGGCAGCCATGCTGGGAAGAACAAGACACGGAGTGCCCAGTAAGAAATGCCAGGCTTCAAACGGAACCGGTCAGCCTCGGAAGGGTGGAGTTGCTGAGAGACCAGGCAGGGCGGGAGCCAGCCTCCTTCCCAGGTGCTGTGTGTCCCCGTGGAGCTGGATGTCACTCTGGGCACTGCTTGCAGGTGGAAAGTGGCCAGAGTTCCAGGAAGGAAAAATGACCACCGTGCGGCATCTTGTTTGCCTTTGGTGTCCCAGGACTTTCTGATTTCAAGATTGTTCTTTTTCAAGCACCAAAGGAGACAAGAAAAGTTTCATCTTTCTCTGCTGCACCCTTTTTAATAAAAGTATGTGTTCTGTAAAGCTTGAATCCAGTCAAAAGGCCTCACTTAAGGACCTAGAAGGCCACATGGGGACTTCAGGCCACAGGTTTGCCATCCCTGGACCAGGTTAAAGCCAAGGGTAGGGACACGTTCTTGGGGTTTGGTTGCTTCTTGGCCCCAGGATGTACCGTATGGGTGTCAGGCAGCATTTATCACAGCAAATGCCCAAATTGTCCTCTGCCTGGAGGTCTCCCTGAATCCTCAGTGCCCCCTCCCCTGAACATACATACACCGGTCTGGGGAGCCCTGCACTCCCAAAGCATCTCCTCAGCACCTATTCTACACTGCAGCCAAACCCTCAGGCTGCTGTGTGACCTTGGCAAGTGCCGTAGCCTCTCTGAGCCTCAGTCGCCTTAACTAAAAGATGGAGATAACGCTGTCACCTGCCTTGCCATCCTGTGGGCAGGATCAGGATGAGTGTAGAAGCCTCAGCTGGGACTGTTACAATTGCCAGAGGCCCTGGTCAGGAACTGAAGCCCTGGAGCTTTGTGCAAATTAAATCATTTGAGTCTTCTACATCTTTGGAGATTTTTATTGATTTCATGTTGCAGATTAGATGGAATCAGAACCAGAGTCCATATGTCTTCTGAATAAAATACAAATAGACAAAGAAGATGAAAAAAACGTACACAGAAGTATTTAGTAAATCATCAAGATAATGATAAGGCAAGATCGGAGGGATGGACACTGTATGTTGAAGCATTTCCTCCCGTCCCAGAGGTTTGCCTTTGACTTTCGGAAGGGCGTCTTTGGATGGAGAGAAGTTGTTCATTTTAATGAAGTCCAACCTATGTGTGTCTCCTGTCCCAGTCAAGGCTCCCCGTGCCTGTTGAAGGAATGCCTGCCTCACAAGGCCATGAGGATATCTCCAGTGCTTGGTGCTCAAGCCTGTCCCCTGTCTGCAGCCTTTCGTATGTAGAGACCGAGGCAAGGGCTGAGCTCCTTGGCTTTGTGATGGCTGCCCATTTGTTCCTGCCTCTGCTGAATTCGTATGGAGCCATGAAATAAGAAGTTGCTATCCCACAAGGGCGGGGGTGAAGTTGGGAGATAGGTTTGAAAACGGAAGGAATGGGCATTGCAGGATTCCATTTAGATGACTCTCCTGAGAGGCTCCTGCACTGACCCAGGTTGGGGGTGAGGAGGTGGCACAGAGGAGCTGCAGCCAGGCCCTGCTCCGCATTAGGAGTCCATGACACCAATAAATGACAGAGGAAAGGGGCTGTCACTACCCTTCCGCCCCAGGAAGAGGGGCTGAGGAGCATCGAGGAAGGACAGTTAGCTTGGCTTCGGGGCAGGATGATGGGGTCAAGGATGGCTTCTTGGAGAAAGTTCTCGAAGAAGGAGGAGGCCTGATCAAGTGAAGAGGTGGCAAGGGTGGTTCAGGTGGGAGGGACAGCAAGAGCACAGGCAGGGAGGCCAGCAACAGCCTGGGAGCAACAAACACTGATTTCGCTGGGAATTTCCCCACTTCACCTGCGCGTCGCCGCCCGGACTGTTTTTGACATAATTGTTTTCTCCGAACAAATACATTTGTTTCAAAAGGAAACTTCATTTTGTTACACAACTAGAAAGTAAGTATCACTTGCTAGAGAGGTTGTTGGAAGTAATTGCAGTAAAACAAAGCAGGGCTGCTAAGCTCTAGCTGGAAGCTGTTGCCTGCCTTGACTCCAAGCCTGAGCCCTTTCCTCTCTCCCGTTAGAAAGAGTTCAGCACCACACGCTGATGAGGATGGCCCAAGTCCAGGACACTGACATCACCAAACTCTAGCAAGGATGTGGAGCAATGGGAACTCTCATTCATTGCTGATGGGAATGAAGAATGGTGTAGCCACATTGGAAATACTTTGGCAGATTCTTAGAAAACCAAGTATCCTCTCTTTCTTTTTTAAATTTCAGGTTAATACGAGGGTACAAACAACTGGGTTGCGGTATTTGCGTTTGTTAGGTAGAGTCCCTCTTGTAGTCCTGTCCCACACCCAAAAGGTGTGCCGTACACCCTTACATGGTGCTCAGCCAAATCTACTCCTACCATAGGATCCAGCAACCATGCTCGCTGGTATCCACGGAAAGGAGTTGAAAACTCATGCTGATGCAAAAAGAGCTCACACAGGTGTTCATAGCAGCTTTGTTCTTGATTGTCAAAACCTGGATGCAACCAAGATGCCCTTAAGCAGGTGACTGGAAAAATAATTCACTGGAATATTTTTCAGTACTAAAAATAAATGACCTACGAGGCCATGAAAAGACGTGGAAGGAGCGTATTACTAAGTGAAAGAAGCCAGTCTGAACAGGCTACACACCATTTAATTCCAACTGTGTGACATCACGGAAAAGGGAGAACAATGAAGCCCATAAAAGGATCAGTGATTGAGGAGGGTTGGAGAGAGGAAGGGATGAGTGGGTAGGGCACAGAAGATTTTATTTTTTAGGGCAGCTACACTATTCTGTGTGGTAGAGTATTGATGGACATATGGGTACATTAGTCCAAACCCACAAAATGAATAGCCCCAAGAGGGAACCCTAACTTAAACTGTGTGCTTTGGGCAATAGTGGTGGGTCAACGTGGTTCATCGATTGTAACCAATGTGCTGTGCTTGTAGGGGTGTTGACAGTAGGGGAATGTCTGCAGGAAGGGGGAACTCTTTATGCTTTCCACTCAGTTTTGCTCTAAGCCTAAAACTGCTCTAAAAAAAAATAAAGTCTATTTTTAAAAAGTTTAATTACCTGAAAGGCATTACAGATAAGCAGCAGCAATTGGAAAGTTGCCCTGATGCAATCTGGCGGTCAGAGTCAGGCTGTGGTCCACTGTCATCCTGTGTCAGCACGCGACCTGGCATCATTTTCCACACCCACAAGAATAGGCACTTCAAGCTATAGGGAGCCCTGGATTTGGCCAGGTGAGTCCAAAGGGGTGGCCTGGGTCAGGTTTGGGGGTTCT
Source organism: Arctocebus calabarensis (assembly GCA_963573935.1). Taxonomy (NCBI): domain Eukaryota; kingdom Metazoa; phylum Chordata; class Mammalia; order Primates; family Lorisidae; genus Arctocebus; species Arctocebus calabarensis. The sequence continues at coordinate 25,013 of CAUYON010067708.1, read as the reverse complement.
TAGGAGCCGGCCTGAAGATTTGGGGCTTTCTTGTGAGGGCACTGGGGGCCACAGGAAAGTTGCAGGCAGGGGTGTGACATGGTCCATCCTGGGTCTTGGCCTGACAGAAGTTAGGTTCTCACATGGGGGTGCCATGAAAATCTTTCTGATCCCTCATCTTCCTGGTGAGTGGAGCCTGTTGCCATAGGGAACAGGTGTTCTTCTCTAAAGCTGAGGCATTGTCTGGGGTGGGACCTGCAGAGCTGGGGAAAGGAGGAGGTTTTTCCAGACAGGTCTTGAGGTTAGGACAATCATACATCCACCCTTGTCTCTGGGTGCGTATGCAAATTAAAGGAACTACGAGTTACACCCTGGTGCTGGAGATGGCGACAGGAGTGCAATGGCTTTGGGGGATCAGGGTGCTCCAAACGTGTCTTTCTACCCCCTCCCCACCTTTTCTTCCTTCTACACTTTTTTCTTCCTTCTGTCTTCTCTCTCTCTTTCTTTGGAATACAGGCTGGACTTGGATAATGTTCCATGGTGTACAAAGTTCATTTGGGTAGACATTTCCAGAATGTGCGTCTCTTCCATTTCGTTGATAAGTACAGGCATGGTGAGGTTGACAACATTCCATGGAGATTCAGGGCTAGAACTTGATGCCACATACCCCAAATCCCAGACACATACCAGCTAGAAGACCATCGGAACATTACAGGCAAAAGATGATGGTGGCTTGGGCATGGTGGTTGCTGTGGAGGTGGTGAGAAGTGGAGATGATTTGGCCGTTGGTGCAGAGAGAAATTAGAGGGGTTAAAGGTGACTTCTGGGTTTTTACCTGAGCCCCTGAAGGAAGGCCAGGGGAAACAGGAGGGAGCAGGGGTACGCGGGTGCTCTCTCAGGCCGTGAAATTCATCCTTGTAAAGCAGAGAGACATGGGCGGTCTGAGGTGACCATCACACAACCAAGAGGGGGATGTCCAGGAAGCAGCTGGACACACAGGTCTAGAGCCCAGGTAGGGGCTGGACAGTCAGCAGAATGTGGACTGAGGAGTCCAGCAAGGGCGCACACAGAAACAAGAGGAGGCCAGCGCTCTGATCACCCCAATGTTCGTTAGTTGGGGAGCAGAGTGCACCACAGAAAGAGGCTCAGAGGAGCGGTCACAGCAATGGAAAGACTAAGCAGGGCTCAGGGGAGGACAGGGGTGCAGTGGAGGGCTCAGGGGAGGACAGGGGTGCAGTGGAGAAGGCCCCTCAGACTATGGGGGCTGAAAAATCAGATTCCTCCTTTTTGGTACACAGGCCGCTGCATTTCACTGTAAAATGCTTCTTCCTCCGCCCCACCTCCGCAAGTGTAAACTTTCCTTTAAATTTTTTTAGAGGAAAAACAAGTGTTGATTGATATCTTTCCAAGGGATTAAGTGACTGAAAACCAGCTTTTACTTGATTTGGAAATTGATATCTTTAATGCGTCCCTTTCCAAAAATACCAAAAAAAGAAAAGAAGAAACACACACACACACAGGGCCTGTTAGAAAATCGTGCTAGGAAGGTTTCCAGAAAAATGTTAGAAGTTTGTTGAATGTTTTAATAACCAGACACCCCCTTGGCTTCCAGACTCTGACCAGAGCTGAACAATGAGGCAAAGAAAGGCCTGTTTTTCCAAAGGGTGCTGGCCCACGTCAGTGGATTAATCCGTGGGGTTTCTGGTCCTGTCCAGGCCGTCAGAGATACCTCTGGGCTTCCAGGCTGTGGGACAAATGGACTCTTTGCTAGTTGATTTTCTGGTTTGGGTTTGGAGTGTCTGTCCTTCTCCTATAGTGGCTCCTTGGCACTGTGGCTTAGGGCTTCGGAGGGGGGTAGGCAGCCCCTTCCTCCAGAAGACCTCTGGTTGACCACAAGGGACAAGTCTCAGTGGCTATGACTGCTAACTCCTTGGGCGGCTATTCCTGCCCTCCCAAGACTCTGTTCTCTCAGGCTCACACCTTCCCAAGCACACATCTGGTGGTTCTGTACCTCCTAGGCTTTGCAGCTGCTGTTCCCTCCATCTGATTTACCCTGACTCCCTCTCTCCTCCCCCATCTCTGCATATTCAAATTCTCACCATCTCTTAAGAACAAGATACTGTAGAATCTGATTTACTTGGCACCATCCCGGTTTACGTCTGTTCTCCTAGTGCGATGATTAGTACTGCCCCTTTTCACTTATAAAAATATCCCAATTTAGAAAAGTATTTCCAGGAAGGCCAGCTGGAATGCCTCCTCTAGGAAGCCCTCCCAGATTCTCAGAGGAAAGGGCTCCTTTATGCTCGAGAATATCACCTTCTCAGGCTCGCCTCCTCTGCATGTGGGCTCCCTTCCCTGCTAGACAGAGGCAGTTCTTTTAGTAACACGTGTACACGGAAGACACATTCCCATGAAGATACACCAAAGATACACAGACACATCGAAGTCTTACCTCTGGGTTTGTGACCTTCTCTGAAAGTAGGGTCTTTGCAGATTTAACTAGGTTAAGATGAGGCCATTGGGGTGGGCCCAGATCCACATGACTGGCGTCCTCATAGAAAGGGGGAATTTGGAGCCGAGACCAGCACTCAGAGGAGAAGACAGCCACATGACCGGAGTGATGCGTCTACAGGAGCAGTCCCCGACCTTTTTGGCACCAGGGACCTGTTTCACAGAAGAAAAGTTTTCTGCGGGCCATGGGTGAGAGGATGGTTTTGATATGAGTCCGCAAGCAATTGATTTATTTATGGTCTCTGAGTGCCCAAACCTCTCTACTGATGAGGACCTGTATTTGCAGCTGCCCCCCAGCACCAGCATTGCCGCTTAAGCCCCCACCTCAGATCACCAGGCATGAGATTTCCATAAGGAGTGTCCTTTTCCTGAGTTGTCATTTACTGAACTCATATCACAGGAAGAAAGATTGAAGTCTGCCAGCACACCTAGACAGATTTTTGTTGCAAACCATTGTCTGCTGTTGCAGGCCCAGCAGACTTTGTGCTAGGGCACTGTATGTTCTTCAGGCTTATTGAGTCCCCCTAAAAATCATCTACTATCCCCCTAAAATCATCCACATATCCAAATCTCCCTCTCCCTTGAGTAGGATATAGGCCAGGCACAGTAGCTCATGCCTATAGTCCCAGCACTCTGGGAGGCTGAGGCAGGTGGATTGCTTGAGCTCAGGAGTTTGAGACCAGCCTGAGCAAGAGCGAGACAACTGTCTTCACTAAAAATAGGAAAACTAGGTGGTCATGTTGGCTGGCACCTGTAGTCCTAGCTACTTGAGAGGCTGAGGTGTGAGGATCACTTGAGCCAAGGAGTTTGGGATTGCTGTGAGCCAACTGATGCTGGGGCACCCTAGCCTGGGACAGAAGAGTGAGACTGTCTCAAAAAAAAGAAGGGGTCAGGCGCGGTGACTCACACTTCTATTGTTGTTGTTGTTTTTGAGAGAGAATCTCACTTTGTCATCCTTGGTAGAGTGCTGTGACATCATAGCTCACAGCAACCTCAAACTCTTGGACTCAAGTAATCCTCTTGTCTCAGTCTCCCTCGTAGCTGGGACTGTAAGCACCCGCCTTATTTATTGAACCATCTGAAGGACATGTAGGCTGCTCCTAATCTTTTGTCACTGCAAATATGCCCCCCTGAATGTGCTTGTGCAAAGATTTTTGGCAGGGCGGTGAAGACTGGGGGGAGGCTCACTGGTAACTTTCTTAGTATGTAAACTGTGAGCTCTACTGGTTGGACTAAGGAAATGGCCCTGAGTTTCTTTATACTGTGGCTGAGTCTTAGTTCTCTTGTGCCCCACAAAGACCCATGCACAGCACAGATATGTCCCAGTGCGGGTGACGGGGGCGCTTGGCCCTGGCCCACTTCCTCCCTTGGACCTGTGTGGTTTAAGGGACTGTAACTGCTAATTCACCCTGTGGTGTTACTATGGCTCCGGTGTAGAAACTAGACCCTTTGCCAGCCAGTTTCCATAAAAATTAAGAACCAAGATCAATTATCCTATAAAAAATAACTTCTAACATGTTAGAAGCCCGTAAATCTAAAACCAAGCCAATTAAAATTTTTTTTTCTGAATTATGAACTTGTTATGGTTTTTCTCTTCCCCCTCTTGCCGACTGAAAGACAGGCTTTGAAAATAAAACTCACTGACTTTGCACCCGTTGTTTTCTAACTTGACAAAGGTTATTTGACAAATTAATTGTATTGTATGGTGTGCCTTAAAATTTGAGAGTCAGGTGAGGTAAGACTCTAGCTTACCTTGATACTGAATTCACTGGTGCCCTTGGGAATGTTCCTTATCTTAACTAGGTGGCAGTTTGCTTAACAACAAAGGTCAAGATTAGATAAAACTAAGACTCTATGATCTTAAATTCTAAATCAAGTTAATCTATGTACTTTGATAGTTCTTACCGGCCTACTGGTGCACAAGGAGGCCTCTCTTTTGGCATGGAAACTTAACCACAGACGGGTTAATTTCAGATTTAACAGTCTTTAAACTTTGTTTGAACTTGAAGTGTAAACAAAATGTTAATGTCAGGTTTTACCATCTAAACAGAATATGAAGGTCCCTGTAGGGACCCTGTTTGCCTACATAAGCTGCAAAGGCCTGGCTTACGAACTGTATTAGCCTGTGCAGGTACCATTGGCAGAGGATTCAGGGTGGAGCCGGGGCTTCTCCTCCTGGCTCATTACCAGGGGATAAAGGCACCTCCTGCAGCTCCCAGCAGGTTGGGAGCAGGAAGTAGGGTGGTTTGGACAGCAGGATCTGGCTCCACAGAGACAGCTGAGAAGCCATTGTTCCCCCAGCTTAACTGGAGCTTTTGTTGGCAGCTTCCTCGTGTCTCAACTGGAGCCAAGGTCTTCACCCAGACACAGATAAACAGCACAGTGGGTGCCAAAATAAGTTCCATGATGCTCCTTTTCCAACCAGTCACTCTCCAGCTCAAGTACCTTCAATGACTCCCCTGCGTCCGCTCCTTCTTTGCTTGGCACACCAAAGTGGCCGCAATCTGCCCTGATTACCTGGCTGCCTCTCACGTCCACTACTTCCCGATATTTTTTGCCCAGTGCATGTCCAGCATTCATTCTGAGCTAGGCACTGTGCGAAGTGTTCTGCAAGTGTCCTTTTGTTTCATCTTGATGAATGTTCTAAAAACGGTCATCACCATCGTGTAGGTGAGGAAATGGACGCGCAGAGCATTGAAGCAGCTTCCTGAACACCACACAGTCAGGAAGCCAGTGCCATCCCAACCCTGAGTACTTCTTGCTGCCCAAGGTCAGGGCCATGTACTGAGGACCAGTGTGGGCAGAGCAGCCTCTGAGGATGTGGCACTGAGTGATGAGAAAGTGTGAGCCAGGTGGTGAATGGGGGAAGAAGGTTCCAGGCAGAGGGAACAAACAGCAAGGCACTTCTCTCTCCGAGCCTCAGTTTCCTCGTCTGTTAAGAGTGTAAGAGTGTGCATGTGTGTGTATGAGAGATGTGTGTGAGTGAGGTTGGGGGGTGTTGCCCTCCGGTTCTCTGAGATTCTCCCTAGAATCTGGGAATGAATGTTGGAGCCTCTCAAAGTTGTGCGTCAATTATCTCCCCCAAGCCCCATCAGGCTGCTAGCTGTGACTCCCCTTCCACCCCCCAATTCAGGAAATAAATAAGTCAACAGAAGACTGACCAGGACCAGGGAACTGGGCAGTACCGGGAAGAGCTCTGCCCTTGTCACTTGGACTTGATACTCTTTCTTGCCTACTGATGGACAAATCCTCTCTTTGACATGGAAACTTAACCACAGACAGGGGTTAATTTCAGACTTAATAGTCTAAACTTTGTTTGAACTTGAAGACAGGGTACTGACCCCATCACTCCTTGTTGTAGTTGTAAATCTGATGAGTTTTACTGATTTTTATCCTTAGCAAGACCATCTGAGTTTGAAATTTCTGGACAGCATGTTTCACAGGGCCAATGAGGACATGTTTATTTCCTTTCTGTTCCATTTGAACATATCTTTGGCCTACATGTTACCTCTCATTCGCTGCTCTTCTTTTTTTCCCTGTTCTCTTGTCCCTTGCTTTCTTGTTCCATCATCTCCTATTCTTTCCCTCTGTGCTCTCCTCAATACATCTCCTCCCACTCCCACTCCTTTCTCTATTACATCATTCCTAATTATAATTTGGTATAAGAAATCTTTTAGAAGGCAAAGAGGGCTTCAGAGAGGTGGATATTTGAGGAGGACTTTGAGGTGTGAATAGGAGTTAGTTAGGTAGAGAAATGAGGACAGGGCAGGAGACCAGTGTGGTTAAGTACAAAGGCTGGATCCACACAGGCAGAATTTGAATCCTGGCTTAGCTACTCACCGGCTCTATAATCTGGGACAAATTATATCACCTTATCAGGCCTCCGTTACCTGATCAGCATGATGGGACTTTCTATATTGTCTCAGTAGCAGAATCTATGGCAGGGTCTGATCTTACTGACTCATGAGAGCAAATTGTAAACCTCTCTTCCAACTCCGCGTTCAGTGATGTCACCCTCATCATGTAAAATCTGCCACCATGGAAGTATTTGCGCCATGGAAATTGGTAAACACCAAAAGTCAAGGCTTTTATTTCCCTCCAGGGAGCCAGTTTACTAACATGCCACTGCCTACTGCTAGGAAAGTAGGTTCAGGTAGCAAGGCCTGGTGATGTACAATCTGTTCAAATGTTTGCTGTGGAACTTCAGCAAAGAGAGACAGTTTGTACCTATGTAGCCTGAAAAAAAAAAAAAGTGGAGTTCTTTGAGGTTTGGAGAGTTTTTTTAAGGACTAAAGAACTCCTGAATTTGATGCCCTAAAAAATCCCAGACATGGCTGGGCGTGGTAGCTCATACTTGCAATACTAGCACTCTGGGAGGGTGGGAGGATCCTTTGAGCTCAGAAGTTGGAGATCGGCCTGAGCAAGAGTGAGATCCCATCTCTACTAAAAATAGAAAAATTAGCCCAGCGTTGTGGCGGGCATCTGTAGCCCCAGCTACTCAGGAGACTGAGGCAGGAGGATCTCTCCAGCTTGCAGTGATCTAGTCTGATGTCACTGTGTTTGAGCCCCAGTGACTCAAAAAGAAAAGAAAAAACCCAAACACATCATCATATTATAGTATTCACATAACTCTAAAAAAGATCCATTAGACCAGCTTAATTAAAAAAACAAAACCAAGCCCAAACCGTTTGTTTCTATTACATTAGAAGATCATTAAATTTCTCAAGCCAAAAAATGGAGAGATTTCTAACAGGGAGAAATTGGGTATGTGAGAGCCAGCAGTGGTCAATCGTATGTAACCTAGCTGGAAAGTGCTGATCTTCATCTTGTTAAAAAGTGGGACATGAGAGGAAGGTTTGAAGCAGACAAAAGATGCTATTAGATTCTGATCTTGGAAGACATCCTCTGGCTGCAGGAGAATAGCCTGCAGGTAGCCAAAACGGATACAAGGAGACCAGGTAAGAGACAATGTGACTCAGATAAGCATGTTTTAGGAGAGACAATTCCATGTGTTTGCCTCACTGCCTTGTTGGGGTGGGTATTCAGCTGAACTACATTTCCCAGGCTCCTCTGCAGTTAGGTGGGGCCATGTGATTTAGTTCCAGCCAATAGCATGTGGGCAGAGTGATGGAAGGCAGTTGGGTGGGGGGAGTAATAAAAACTTCCCATATAATTTTCCAAGCTACTTTTTCTTTCTTCAGTCCTCATGCAGAGGCTCGGATGGAAGACTTCAAGACTTAAGGAAGATCCAGGATCTGAGAGGAGACTGAGTGGCTGAATGACCTTGTGGAGCAAAGCCCAACCATTTCCCTCTGTTGCACTGTGCTGAGAGGAACACACCTTCCTTGTGATGGGCCCTGGTATCTGGGGTTCTTTGTCACAGCAGCGAATCTGACAGAGGTAGAGTGGACGAGTCAGAGATAGGTGTGCAAACTGGAGAACTCTTCGTGGTAGAGTGAGATGTGGCGTGTGGGAAGAGGAGGCAGTGAGAGCTGTGCCCATGTTCACGACTGACCAGCAGTGCCTCACACTGAGAGGGCGGACGCTGTGGGGGGACCATCTGCAGGGCCAGCTGGGAATTGGTGCATATGAGACGCTGGAGTGGAGCTGTCAAGAGGCCCTTTTTTGGGTCTGTGCAGCCCAGCAGCCCTGTATCTCTTCTGGGAGCATGTCATAGTGGTGAAGGACACCTGTCATTGGTGAGGGAGAGAATATGGGGCATATCTGTCTGACGAGCTTTCACGTGACCCCTGACCAGAGCCTATCCAGAAGGCCTCGGAAATAATAACTGCTTCCTCCCAGCCCAGCAACACCTCAGTATGTGTGTCCAGACTTGTGACCTAAGCCGTGGCAAAGTTGATGTTGGGACACAATTTATTCTTTTCTTTTCCTTTTAACAAACGTCTCCTAAAGTCCTACAATAATAATAATATTAGAATTACTAATTATTAAGTACTTACCATGTTCCAGATAATATGCTGCGTGCTTTAATACATGATTTCGTTTCACCTCTAATCCTAGAGACAGAAACTATTATTGGCCCCATCTGACAGATGGGGAGACTGAAGCTTAGAGAGGTTACACAAGCTGGCCTTGGACCCCGGTCATCAAATTCCAGAGTCTGTTACCCTGGTGTAGGGCCAGCTCTGGCTCGAGCACCACGACTGATGCAGTCTCACGGTCTCACAGAGCTGAATGTGGCCACTTCTACATTCTCCCAGTGATGACCTCTCAGTCCCTCCCCGTTCTTGCTCCACCCAAGAGGGTAGTGGCGGCTCTCTGCCACCCAACACGTTGGCACATCTTGGAGCCCTCTTTCTTTGTTTTTAGGAAGCCTGGGGCTGAGATGTCATGTTTCATTTATTTCTTCCAGAGGGGACTGTCTCTGTGCCAGGTCCTGGGGCCAAGGTTACTGGGTACCCACTGTTGGCATGGTAACCAGATCACATGACCCAAATCATGGCCTCTGCTGGGCACAGATTCCCAAGCAGCCACTGTCCTCAGAAGGAGGCCATGGGCCTGGCACCCAGAGCAGGTCCTGGGCTGGTTTAGAAACTCGTGTGAACCACCTGAGCCCAAAAGTAGGGTTTAAGGTATTAGAGACTCCAAGGTAGGGTTGAACCAAAACCTAGAATTATGCACCGAGATGTCACCATGACCTTCTCCCTATCCCACATTTATGCTTTTTGAGGACTGTCACAGGACAGAGGCAGGTGGTTGCCTACCCAGCATTTCTTCTCATTTAAAGAGCCCTGTTTTTTTTTCAGCTATGTGCTTTTTTCCAGCCTGCTTTGTTGCAGCCATAAGACATAGTCTTGGTCAAGAAGATGTAAACAGACATATGTAGATGTAAACAGACATCTGGGAACATTTTTGTATTATTGATAAAACATGTCAAACACAGTGGCCTAACCTTTCCCTCTTTATCTTTCCCTGAATGCAGAAGTGATGGTTGGAGCAGAGGCAGCCATCTTATAGCCATGAGGGATCACAAAATTCTAGCTCTGACCTCACTGAGTGACTGAATTGATGCCCACAGTCACTTCTCTCTACATTTCTGAATGTATGAAAAGAATATAACTTTATTTACTAAGTCATTCTGACTTTTATCCTGATGAAGACAATTGCTATTGCTTCACTGTAGCTGAGGAACATAGTTGCCTCTGGGCCTTGAGTTTCACATTTTACAACCTCTGAACTCAAATTTCTGAGTCCCCAGTTTAAAAAAGAATTTCTGAGTTGAGATTCATTGGCCCAATTTAGATTGCCTATGCCTGGGCCAATCTTCTAGGACCAGGGAGGGTGCTATAATTGGCCCAATTGGTGCCACCCCCTAGACCAATCAAGCATGGCCAAGTGGAACACAAAGGTAAGAAAGGCTCTGGTCATCCAGGTCAAGGGTCCTAGCAAGGTCATCTCCACTCACCCCCTCTGGCTTTCACTCATTCCATTATGTTGAATGCACATTCACTGTGGGTTACACAGTGCTAGGGCAGGCCAGGATTTGAACTAGGTTATCCAGAGTCTAAGATCTGACTCATTTCCACTGTTGGACCCTCAAGGAAGCCTGGCTATGTCCCTTGTCACCCTGGGACTCAGTTTACTGCCTTGGGTTCAGCCTGGGCTCTGCCTCTCTCTGGTGGGGTGACTCTCAGGCTGGTGACTATTTTCCACTGCAGCTCGGCTTTCTCATCTGTAGCAGGCTGGGACTGCTTTGCTGATCTCAGAATCTTTTCCTGGCTAGAGTGAGCTTTGGAGTCAGCAGACAGAATTCCATTCTGGCTCTACCCCATCCCGGCTCTATGAGCTTAGGCAGCCACCTCACTTGTCTGCGCCATGATCCCCCATCTGTAAACCAAGGGGATGATCCTGAACTCCCAGGTTGTTGGGGTACAGGATTCATGAGCTAACACTGGATCATACAGGAGATGCTTTATGTACTAAAAATATAATAAAAACTTAACAGCCTCTAGGGAATGTATGACAAATTGTAGGCAGGGTTTCCTGAGGTCAGCAGTTCAGGAGGAGGCCAGCCACTGGGTGGGGTTTAGCTCCCACCACCTCACTCTGGAACATCTCTTGGGGTGGGCAGAAAGGATGGGAAGGGTCTCCCAGGCCCCTGCCCCAGCCTGTGCAAGTTTGTGGGACTGGTTAGCAGATGTGGGTCAGTGGTGCATGCCCACCCCTGGGGCGAGGGCAGCAGAAAGCTGTTCCTGTCCATCTGTGGGCTGGTGGCCACCAGGGCCACATCCACGTAGGAAAGAGAAACCAAGGGCAGCACTTGGGTCCTGTTGCTGACAGCTGCTGGACACAGAAGAGAGGCTGACCTTCTCTGTGTCCCCAGGAGCCAGGCAGGGCGGGGTGAGCGGACAGAGGTTGCAGTCCAGACACTTAGGCAAGCCTCCCGATGTAGCTGGTTGTGCCTCCTTAGCCACAAGCCTGGGGTTACATGGAAAAAGAAAGCCTCCTGGCCCCAGCAGTGTGTTCTCTCGCCTTCCTGGGCCAGTCCCCACGTACGGGATTTGGAGAAGGAGCAGCGTTCATAGGAAACTACATTTCATTTCATTGGGTAACTACAGGCCCAACTAAATAGCTTCCTTTATCAAGGATCTACCAAGTATTGGGCACTGCAGCCAGCACACTCACTTAGGTGTGCCCTAGGATGGAGGGACCCATTATTGTCCCTATTTTACAGAAGAGGAAACTGAGGCTCAGAGAGGACAGTCAGCTTGCTCAGGGTCATACAGCCACAATGTGGAAGCTTAAATTCCAGACCAAGTCTGCCCAATTCCAAAGAGTAGCTTATTTCTCTCATGTGACATAGTCTCCAAGAAATAGGTGAAAAGTAAAAATGCCATCGTGGTGGCATGGGAAACAGTTGGGCTGAGTGTCAGAGGACTACCTCTAGCTCCCCAAAGCACCTGTGGGCCTGGCCTGGCCATCTGGCCCCAGCTGAGCTCCCCCTCCACTTCCAGGTCTCCAATTACATGCCGCTGCCTCCAGGAACCACCCCTTGATCTCACCTGGTTAGGGATCCACCTCTCAGCTTCCATGGCCCTCTTTATCTGTTTCCTGCAGGAGAATCTAAGCTCCAGAGGACAAAACTGTTTCTGCCAAACCCCACAGTATCTTCAGGGTACAGCAGGGTGCCGGGCATATAGTAGGGCCTCAATAAATATTTGTGAAATAAGTGATTGACAGGCACCCACCCCCAGAGCACAGACCCTTTTCTAGGGTAAGGGCTGTATCTTGGAGCCAAGGGAGATAGGACGAGATAGACCCCAGGAGTCTCGGGGGTCCTAGGAACTTCCTCTCAGGATGTTACCCCCAACCCAGAATGGCATGTGATGTGTCCCCAGAGCTCAGCCTATTGCATTTTTTCCTGCTGACTCACTCATAATTCATTCTTAGCCCCTGGCATGCCTGGGCCTACCCAGAAGCCACAGGCCCCCGGTGCTAAGTTTAGTGACTGCAAAATGTCCCCGTGAAATTCCAGACAGAGCCAGGGGGCTGGTGGCACATTCCACAGAGCTTCCCTGGGCCCTCCTGCTCAGTGCTGGGGCAAGGAGGGAACCAAGCGTCCTTCCAGTAAGCAGCCTGGAAGGCTGGGTCCTCAGCAGGCATAGAGTTCAAGGACAAAGTTGCCCTTTAATGTCAGAGGAACTAGGAAAAGAGCAATGCCTTTCAATAATATGCCACAGGGGGTAGGGGCCTTGATGAAGCTCAGGACAAATGCTTTTCTTCCTCAGAATCCTAGAGACATGTCTGACAATCCATGGCCAAGATAAAACTTCCCTGTATAGAGCTGAGATTTGTCTCCCAGTGCCTATCTGGGAGATGTGTGTCTCCTGGTTCTGTCCCTTGGGCCAGAGACCCATCTTTCTCCTTCTCCCCTAAGACAGGACCTTCAGCCCTCTCCCTTCACTACAGCTGCCTTCAGATTTTCTTTGCTCTGTTCCACCCTTACAGATGAGCCAAAGACCCCCAAATAACAGTAAACAGAGGATTGAGACTGAGGCCCCTTGTCTCTGAACATGGCATAAACTCTGTATAGGCAGCAAAAGGGATCTTAAGACATCTTCAATTGTTTTATTGGGGGGGGGTTGAGACAGAGTCTTACTATGTCACCCTCAGTAAAGTGCTGTGGCGTCACAGCTCACAGTAACCTCCACCTCTTGGGCTTAAGCAATTCTCTTGCCTCAGCCTCCCAAGTAGCTGGGACTACAGGCTCCTGCCACAATGCCCAGCTATTTTTTTGTTGCAGCTGTTGTTGTTTAGCTGGTCCTGGGCCGGGCTCAAACCCACCAGCCTCGGTGCAATGTGGCTAGAGCAGTATACTATGGTACAGGCGCTGAGCCAACATATCTTAAATTGTTAATTTGGGTTGTGCTTGTGGTCCCTTAAGACCTTCAGATCTTCTTCACATGAACAGGTTCCCTAGGAAGGCCTCCCTCAGACTGCATTTGGCAACTGGCTTCAGTGAGTTTCTCCTCCATAGGGGAGAAACTATATTCACCTCATCATTTGAGTCAACAGCATCAGTCTCATTACTGAACTGTCAGACCCACAGGGCAGGTTAGCACTGTCCAATCCCCACAATCTCCCTAACACGGAGCCGGATCCCTGCAAGGAAGTGGCACTGAGCAAGATAGCCCTTTTTAAAACGGCCCTATTTAAACAATAATGATTTTAAAACAACAAGGCAAGGCACATTAAATTAAATCAATGGAGAAAAGAAAGAACTTTTAACAATAGGATATAGGTAGGGAAAAGACATACTTCATCTGCTATCTGATTCCATATGCGAAAATCAATTGGAAATGGATCTAAATGTAAAAAGCAAAGCCAAGATTTTAGAGAAAACAAGTATCTTTGCAACCTTGGGGAAGCAAGGATTTCTTGGCTGGAACACAAAAAGAAAAAGGAAAAAAAAATTGATAAATTGGGCTTCATCCACATTCCAATTTTCTGCTCATTAAAAGATACCATTAACAAAACTAATAGGCAAGCTAAAGACCAGGAAACAATATCCACTCTGTGTGTGTGTGTAAGAGAGAGAGAGAGAGAGCACTTATTCCCAGAACACACAAATAAGTACAAATCAACAGTAACAAAATGAATAATTTAATTCTAAAACACAGCAGACTTGAACAGATACAGAAGATGATATACTAATAACAGATAAGCACCAAAAACTGGTGCTCAACACCAAGGAGATACAAGTGATTAAAATTAAAATGACAACCAGATGCCATTTTTACCCACCAGAATGATTAGGTTTTTTTTTTCTTTTTTACTTACAACATAAAGTGCTAAAAACGTATAGCCGCTTTGGAAACACTGGGAAGCTTCCTATAAAGTTAGGTAGCTAAGAGGATTTTAAAATCACCTTGAATTAAGTATACATCTACTGAATAACTCAATCCTTATTCTACTCCTAGCTTATTTACCCAGGGGAGAGGAAACATAGGTCTGTACAAAGACCTATAAGCAAATATTGGTAATAGTTTTCTTCTTCTGAGCCCTAAACCAGAAATGACCCAAATATCTATCACAGGGGATATGACCAGCCATGCAATGGGCTATTACTCAGTAATAAAAAGATGTGAATTACTGATGCATATCAATATGTATCAGCATAATACATCAGTCTAACACACAACAACATGGATAGATTTTCAAAACAGCATGCCGAAGTAAAGAAGCCAGACCCAGGAGAGTACAGCCTGTACACATCCACGCATATGAAACTCTAGAACAGGAAAGGCTGTTCTACGGTGAACAAAAGCAGGGCAGGCCAGGCACAGTGGCTCTTGCCTATAATCCTAGCACTCTGGGAGGCTGAGACCGGAGGATCATTTGAGGCCAGTATTTCCAAACCAGCCTGAGCAACATAGCCTGTCTCTACCAAAAATAGAAACAAATGAGCTAGGTGTGGTGGAATGCGCCTGTTGTCCCAGGTACCTGGAAGGCTGAGGCAGGAGGATTGCCTGAACCCAGGAGTTTGAGGAATGATGACTCTCCCTTGCAAAAAAAACCGAAGTGGAAGTCTCTGGGGCAGGGAGTCACTGAAAATGGACACAAGGGAAGTTCCCAAGGTGTAAGGAAGGTCCCATATCTTGTTCAAGTGGTAGTTCTGAGAGTGAATTGAAGTGCAGTGGCTGATTGAGTGCAGTGGCTCATGCCTATAATCTCAGCACTCTGGGAAGATGAGGCGGCTGGATCACCTGAGCTCAGGAGTTTGAGAACAGCCTAAGAGTTAGACCTCTGTCTCTACTAAAAATAGCAAAAATTAGCCCAGCATAGTGGCAAGTGCCTGAAGCCCCAGCCACTCCAGAGGCTGAAGCAATAGGATTGCTTGAACCTAGGAGTTTGAGGTTGTTGTGAGCTAGGCTGACACCACGGCACTCTAGTCTGGGGCAACAGAGTGAGACTCTGTTTTAAAAAAAAAAAATGCATACAATTTATTCTATACTAATTACATTAATCTCCAGCAAATTATATCTTAGGAAATAATAAAAACAAACTAATAATACTACTAAAAATTTTAAATAATAATAATATAGCCAACTGTGCATTTCTACCACCAGCTTAAGAAATAGAACAGTGTTACTACTACCTTGGACCATTCGCATTCTCCTCCCTTTCCCAGAGGCATTAATAGCTGGAATTTTATGTTTGTTATTCCTTTGATTTTCTTTTTAAGTGTACTACCTTTGCCTGATTCCCTAAATAGTATATTGTTTCATGTGCCGGTCTGAGCTCTCCATATAAACGAAAACTTTTCATATGTATTCTTCTGAGACCTCTTTTGTCTGCATCATTCATCCATCCATTCATTCATAAAACTGTAACTCATTCATTTTCATGGCTGCATAGTATTCTAGTGTGGAGCTTTATTATGGCTTATTTATCATTCTACTCTTGATGGACATGGAGTTATTTCTAGGGTTAGGCAAACGGTGTTTGTGCATGTATGACAGTGGGCATCGATGTAAATTCCTCTAGGACATAAATCCAGGACAGGACTTGCTGGGTCATGTTAAACATATGGCTTCAATTTACTAAATAATCTCAACTTTACCAGGAGTTACTAAATAGTTTCCAAAGAGGCCCCCCCAACTTACACACCCAGAGCAGATGATGAAAATTCCAGTTGCTTCATATTGTCACCAGACTTTGCAATTATCAGACCTTAAAAAAAATATTTATTTTTTATTTTAGTCTGTATTTAAAGTGGAGGAATGATCAAACTCTATATGTTTGAAGACAAAGATAGGGATCACAAATTCAAATGCTCTAGGAACCATTGAAGTTACCAGTGACTGGACTGGGAGACAGAAAGGAGTGGTGAGGAGTGCAGCAAACATCCAAAAGAGGTGGCCGTGGCTCTGCTGCCTGCTGTGGTCGGGACAGAGTATAGACCCAGGGCTGCCAGAGCTCTGGAGTTTTCGGAAGAAGCTAGAAATCCCTATATTTACATGCAGTCTGATTTTGAAATGTCAGCAAAGAATCTAGACTTGTTTAAAACAGTATATGAAACAAGTATGTTTTTGGACCAAACCTAAACTCTCCTATTATATTTCTTTTGTTAAAATTTAATTCAATTTATAGCTATTGGAACTTACTAGGACTTTGGCAAGTGACCTCAACTCTCCTGACTTATGTTCTTATGAGCCCTATAGGTTGTCGGCCTGAATCCACTGTGCTTCCTTCTGCTTCATTATTCAGAATGTTCAGTTTTCCAGTAGTCCTGTTGACTCAGAGGAACCGGGTGATGAAGTGTCACTCTCCATGCCAGGAACTGGGACACCACTCATTTCACGCTCCTGGAGCTCATTCCCACATCCCCGTGTCACCTTGTGCTCCGTACAACTCAGTCTCCCCTCAGCAGCCAGATGGAGAATTTCAAGACACAAATCAGATGATGTCACTCTCTTGCTTCAATTGACCCTCATTGTCCCCACACTGTTGACAAAGACCCACCATTGCATCTTTGCCACTCCTCCTCCCGGCCCTCCCTTCCAACCCATCCAACACCCCAAACTTAGTCTCAACTCAGGGGGTCGGCACGTCTGTTCCCTCTGCTTGGGTCACTCTTCCCTCTGATCCTTCTGTGGCTGGTTCCTGTTGGCGTCCAGATACAGCATAAATGTCACTTGCCCAGAAAGTCCTCCCCTGAGCCTTTCATCTAAAGAGCAGACCATCCCTCCCCCTTTGACCTCCCCCCAGCCACCTGGGGATCTCATTCGTGGCATTCTACTATGTGGTGTGATCTCAACATTTGCATACTTGTTGCTAATTACCTCCCCTGCCGTGGCACCTGCTCCCAAGGGGGCACGTAACTCCCGTCCCTGGTATAAGATCTGATATGTAAGTAGCTTTTACTGAATGTGTGTGTGTGAAGCACCTACTATGTGCAGCACCTGTGTTAAGGGCTGTGGTGGTGTGATACAATGAATGGCCATGTCCCAGTCAGTCCTCATCCGCAGCTCCAGTCCAGGGCAGGATACATTATCCAGGGACCCTGATATGTCCGTCTGGCATCTGTTCTAATTGCTATTGCCCTGTCAGTTGTTAAATATCTTAATTTTCTCTTCTGGGTAGAGATAGAAATAAGATTAAAGTCAAGCAGAATAGAAAAGACTTAGGGAGGCCGGGTGCAGGGGCTCATGCCTGCAATCTTCAGGAGGCTGCAATTTTGGGAGGCTGAGGCAGGAGGATCATTTGAGGCCAGGAGTTCAAGACCCATCTGAGCAACATAGTGAGACCCCATCTCCACCAAATATAGGGAAAAAAACAGCTGGATGTGGTGGTGCATTCTTGTAGTTGCAGCTATTCAGGGAGCTGAGGCAGGAGAATTGCTTGAGCCCAGGAGTTTGAGGTTGCAGTCTGAAGCTTCTGCACTCTAACCAGGATGACAGAGTGAGACTCTATCTCAAAAAGCATTAAAAAAAAAAAAAAAAAAGACTTAGGGCAGGGCGCTGTGGCTCATGCCTATTATCCTAACACTCTGGGAGACTGAGGCAGGTGGATTGCTTGAGCTCAGGAGTTTGAGAGAAGCCTGAGCAAGAATGAGACAACTGTCTCCACTAAAAATAGAAAAACTAGGCAGTCATCTTGGCTGGGGTCTGTATTTCTAGCTACTCGGGGGGCTGAGGTAGGAGGATCACTTGAGCCCCGAGTTTGAGATTGCTGTGAGCTGATGCTGGAGCACCCTAGCCTGGAGCAACAGAGTGAGACTCAGTCTCAAACAAAAAAAAGTAGGGGCCAGGCTCAGTGACTCACACCTCTAATCTCAGCACTCTGGGAAGCTAAGGTAGGTGGATTGCCTGAGCTCCAGAGCTCAAGACCAACCTGAGCGATAGCGAAACCCTGTCTCTAAAAAATAGCCAGGCGTTGTGGCAGGCGCCTGTAGTCCCGGCTACTTGGGAGGCTGAGGCAAGTGAATGGCTTGAGCCCAGGAGTTGGAGGTTGCTGTGAGCTATGACGCCACAGCTTTCCATCCAAGACGATTTCATCTGCAAGCATCACAGAGTGTTATGTGCCTTCCTAGATGTATCCCCGCAGGGGGGCTGGGCCACAGGGTGTGGCCTTTTGCTCCTGGGATGCAGACCTGGGCAGCATGTCCCTGAGCTGGGTGAGCAGGCAGCAGCAGTGCAGTGGTGAGTATCTGTACGTCTAAACTTAGAAAACGCACAGTAAAAACATAGTATGAGAGATTAAAAACGGTGCATCTAGAGGGACTTTACCCAACAATTGCAATCAGTGTAACATGGTTTCTTGTACCCTCAATGAATCCCCAACAATAAAAAATTAAATTAAATTAAAATGGTGCATCTATAGAGGGCACCTGCCTTGAAGGGAGCTTATAGGACTGCAAGTTGCTGTGGGTGAGCCCGCGGGTGAATGTGAGGGCCTCAGACATCACTATGCACCGTAGACCCTACAAACATGGGACACTCAGGCTACACTACACAGTAGAACCTCTGTAAGTTGACCACCCAAAGGTCTGTAGCAGGCTGGTCAACATAAGAAGTGGTCAACACAAGGAATCAGGCCTACAGTACTGAGATGTACACGTGGTCTGGTCTATGAAAATTAGATCAACTTGAAGAGGTGGTCAGTGTAGAGAGGTGGCCCATTATGGAGGGTCTGCTGTATTTATAAAAATATTTTTCTCTCTTCTTCAATAGTAAATTAACCTTAGTTTGCTTCTTACTAGATGACCATGTACTTGGGAGTCTGCTGGACCTAGGTTTGAATCCCAGTTCTCCCACTTCACAGCTGGGGGACCTGAGGCAGGTCACTTCAGCTTGCTGAACCTCAGTCTCTGCATCTGTAAGCTGGAACTTTTCACTTTATAAACTTTTTTTTTTTTTAAGAGATAGTCTCACTTTATCGCCCTCAGTAGAGTGCAGTGGTGTCACAGCTCACAGCAACCTTCAGCTCTTGGGCTTAGGCGATTCTCTTACCTCAGTCTCCCGAGTAGCTGGGACTACATTGTATAAACTTTTTCATCTTTTAAAACTTTCTGACTCTTTTGTAATAACAGTTTAAAAAACAGACACATTATAGACCTGAATAAAAAGATTTTCTTCCTTTATATCCCTATTCTGTAAGTTTTTGTTTTCTATTTCAAAAGTTGTTCAATTTATAAATATTTTTGTTAAAAACTGACCAAATGCACCCATTAGCCTCGGCCTACACAGGGTCAGAGTCATTAACATGTCACTAGGTGACAGCAATTTTTCAGCTCCATCATAATCTGATAGGACCACTATCATTATGTGTGATCTGTCCTTGACAGAAATGTCACTATGTTCTCCTGACTATTCACTCTGTGCCAGGCCCTACCCTAAGTACTTTGCACCCAGCTACTCGGTTTCATAAATCAGGAGATGAAGGGAAGTTAAGTCCTTGAACTCAGGTCTTACTTCTAAGCCTACGCCTTTATTTTCTTTAAAAAATTAATACATTTTATTTTAGAGAAGTTTTAGGTGGATAAAAAGATGGGCAGGAAGTATAGAGAGTTCCATAACCTCCTCATATGCCCCAAGTTTTCCTTAGGATTAATATCTAACATTAGTGTGAAATATTTGCTGTAATGGATAAGCTAATATTGATACATTAGAATCAACTAAAGTCCACAGTCTACATTCAAGTTCACTCTTTGTGATATACATCAAGGTTCTGACAACATACAATGACATATATTCCCCCAATACAGTATATACTGAATAGTATCACTGCCCTAAAAATCCTCTGGGTTCCATCCCTTTCTCCCTCCCCTTGACCCTTTCTAAGCCTGGGCTCTGATGGCAATACAGTGCGACTCCACAGGGTTCCAAGGCACCCCAGTTGGAACCTGGGGGGTAACACCATGGCCAGCTTGAGAGGTGGCAAGGCTCCTGTTTTGGTGGGGAAGGCGAGGATGATGTGGGACTGGGGCCCAGAAAGGCCTGTGCTTGGCCCTCCTTGCCATATTGAGGGAAGCACCGTGTTATACAATTACGTGGTCCCCAGCTGGCAGCTTTTGCAGTGGGTACCCGCCAGGGTACAGAAGGAAGATTTGGCCCAGGATACATTGGCTGCGTCAGGCAGTTGGGGCAAGTTGAAGCCCTGAATTCTGGGGGCTTCACAGAGCCTGGTCCTGTCCTGCCCTCACCCTGGGAAGGCAGAGACCTCTCCTACTCCAGGCTGGGCACACCAAGGGGTTGGCCTGCAGCCAGCAAAGCAGAAAATATTGCACTAACTAATAGGTGCACTCTGAGCAACATGCCTCTGGAATGGCCCCCAAATATTGCAGGTTCTTGTCTCTGCAGAGGCCAAGCTGGTCCTGGCTGCTTGAAGGTACCAGTGGGTGGGTGGCCGGATACTTTGCAGGCTCAAATCTGCCATGAACCCCTTCCTTCCTTCTTTCTTGCCTTAGACATTTATTGAGCACCTGTGTGCCAGCACACCCCTGCTCATGCGCTAACTGTTGGTGTTCATCTTAATTCTACCTCTTCAGGCTCCCGGGGATGGGGCTGCGTTCTCTCCTCTCATCTGCTGTGTTGCAGAGTAGGGCTCTGACAGCCCTGGGTTCCACTTGCTCACTATATGGCCTCAGCCAGGTTGCTGCTCACTCTGTAAAATGGATTGACAGCCCCGCCTATGTAGGCTGTGTCCATGGTAACTCCTTCTCAAGGTAATTGACTCACCTCCTCCAGGAAGCCTTCCTGGTGTCCCACCCAGCTACCCACCCCCCACTCCCGTCCACCCTGAACTCTGGTGCTTCCTGCCCCCACTATGTGCTGGGAACCCTCAGGCTAGAAGTAACCATACAACATGTTACCCAAGGGAAGCTGAGGCCCGCTGGGGGACTTGCCTAAGATAACACGATGAGCCAACAACAGAGTTGCTACTAAAATTCAGCCTTAGAACTTCCCATCCAGTGTTCTTCCCTCACTGTGCTCTCTTGAGGTAGCTTAGCTGGTGGGGAAGGCCATGGGCTTAGGAGTCATTCAACTTGGGTTGAATCCCAGCTCGGCCACTTAGCAGCTGGGAGACCCAAGGCAGTTCATTTTAGCTTGCTGGACCTCAGTCTCTGCATCTGTCCGTGGGGAGGGGCATGGTAAGCATGTTGTTAGGGTGTCTTTTGCAGCGGACCCTTGGGAGAAGCCAAGGCTATCAGACTCACTAGTTCATATCCAGGGCCTGTCCGTAAATAGATACCCTCCCTTCTGGGAAGCCCCTGGTAGGTCAGAGCATGGGCTCTGGAGTCAGCCTGCCCCTAGTCAAAGCCTATCTCTGTTCCTTCCTAGCTGTGTGACCTTGGGAAAGTTACTTAACCACTCTGTGCCTTAATTCCCATGTGCTAAAACAAATACAGAAAGATTTCTTGTTGAGAACAAAATGAGTTAATGCTGTGAAGTGCTTAGGACCCGGAGCATGGATTAAATGTAAAACACAAATGCCTGCCTGTGCTCCTTATCCTGGCCAGGGCACTGGGAGAGGTTTAATCCCTTCCTTCCCAGAGGGCTCATGAGGTAGCTGTGGCCCAGCCCCCTCGGCCCTCTTTCTGGCTGGGACGGGTGAGCTCTGGTCAGCAGCCACTGGGCAGGCAAAGAAAAGATTAGAATATTGTGTCCACTTGTGATCCTTTTAAAGTTTTCTTTTAGATTTTAAGTAATGAGTTTTATAATGTACATGATATACCAGTTCAGGAATCTTATCAATACTCTCAAAATAAATATGCATTTATGGTTTGCTCATTCAAGTTCCAGACCATTGGCCTAAAATAATAACAGCAAGCCTTAGGCTGCCCCTGATGGAGCACCTTACCCATGTCCACTTACCGGCTCCCTCCATGACCCCGAAAGGTGAGCAGCTGCTATCGTCCTCACCTTCCAGGTAAAGCAGTGAGGAAACTATAGCTGTGCCAGAATCTGTGCCCTGGCCTTGACCACTGGGCTAGGCTGCTGTTTTTAACCTAAAAAATCTAAATGAAAGAAATGATCGCCTTCAAGGAGAATTTTCTCCCCATAATCTCCCAACACACACACACTGTTCTGTGGCTGGCTTGCTAGAAAAATTGATGCTACCCCTTTGGCCTTGGACCCGGTAAATCTAGGGGAGCGTCGCCTCCCCGCAGTGTTCAGGCTGCTGGTCACACCTTCTGCTCCCAATGACAGCGTTTCTCCCGAGACCGCCCTAGGTGGGAAGACATAGTTTTCCCTGGGACAGTGTGGGGAAGAGAGTCCAGGCAAGTCCAGCCCAGTACTGGTGCAGCAGAGCTGTCTGTCCGTCTGGGGGCTGCCTGGTCAGCTCTGCACCCTCGGACTTGGCTCCATCTTGTCCATCTCTGCAGCCCCACTCAGGAGGTGTCGTAAGTGCCTCCCTCTTGCCCTCTATAAGCGTCCTCTTATCTAAGCGGAAAACGCCAGCCCTATTCTCAGAAGGCCAGCCAGGAGAAGTCTGGGGTCGTGCCGCAGACGAATTCTAAGTTAAGTCCTAGGGAGATTCTTGGCACAGAAGAGGAAATCAAAGGAACTTTGGGAGACCAGCACCCCTCACTGCTAAATCTCATTCTATAGAAGGGGAACCCGAGACCCACTGTCAGTGGGCTAGAGTCTCTGGCGAGGCTGGGCAGGGTCTGGGTCAATGGGGTGAATGAGAGTGTGCAGAGCAGAGCCTAGCACGCCCCACCCAAGAACAGAACCCTAAGCCAGCAGACCCCCGACCGCCACCCAAGAGTTTGGAGAATGGAGCTTCAAGAACCTAATGGGGAAGAGGGTGTGGTTCCTTGGCCTGAGATGGAGCCAGGGAAACAGGTGAAAAAGGCCAGGCCCTCCTCTTCCTACCTGCCATATGGGAATGGCTAGTAACATGGGTGTCCTCCTGAGGGCCCAAGAAGGCCTGGCCAGGTAGGTTGAGACGAGGTGTTGGAAGCTGCCACACCCACCTTCAAGCCCCACTCAGACACCTCAAGCCAGCCTGGGTGGATGAAGCTCCCTCTGTGAGCCTCAGTTTCTCCATGTATACAACAGGAATAGTGACAAAATCACAGCCCCACTAATAACAATGGCACCGTTTCTTGCTCATCCTGCCAAGCCTTCTGTATGCCTGGCCTGGTCAGTCTTTTGGGCAGCACTGGACAGCCTGGACTGTCACTGTCCCTGTTTATAGATGAGAAATTGCTCACCTTTGCAAAGCTGTGAGGAGTTTGGACCTAGCTGGTCAGTCTCCAAATCCACATTCGTAAACACTGTGCTACCCTCCTGACTTTTCCCTGAAGAACAAATGAAATAATGTGTGCGAGGGGTCTAGGACCACAGCTGGCACAAAGGAGTGTTGGCTATTAGGATTAGACTGTGGTCATTATGACAACTCTTGTTTCTGCCCCCAATAGCATCACCGACAGAGCAGTTAAATACCCCCTAGCAAGAACAGAGATGTTGAGCAAGGTAGTATGGCCTGGACATTAAATGCATTTTCTTTTCTTTTTCTTTCTCTCTTTCCTTCTTTTAAAAAAAGTCCATATCTGTCAGTCCCACCACAGCCCGATTGATGCGCAGGGCAGAAACGCTTTGGCCTCAGTGCTGAGCACTGAACTAACCCCACCAGCCCCGTCCCATGCCAGGCACATGATGGTCATTGGCCCACGCAAGCTGCACCCTCTGAGCTTGTTTCCTTATTTACTCTCCTCTGCTCTTGTTTGCCATCTTTGCCAAAATAGGGGACCATTCTACAGGGTGGAATGCCTGCCCTTTTGAGCACATTCTTGCAAAATGCATATCCTTGTATTTCTCAGCAAACTTTTTCAAAGTAAGACATTCATACAGAAAAGAGCATCAATAGCAACCGTAGAGCTTTGTGCATTTTCAAAACTTGGACACACTCGTGTCACCCAGATCAAGAGCAGAATGTAATGAGCATTGCAGAAGCTCCCACATCCCCTCCGGCTCCATAGAGTAGGTTTGGCTGTCCTTGTGCTCTGCACGAAAGGGACCATGTACTGCATATGCCTTTGTGCCTGGCTTCCGTTGCCCAGCGGTGTGTCCGTGACAGTCAGGTGGTTGTGTCTGACTTGCTCCCCTTGCTGCCTGGTATTCCCTTGTAGGAAAGCGCCACAGGCTATTTGCCTATTCTCTGTTGTCGGCTGTGCAGGTTGGTGCAATTACAGACAGGCTTGCACATTTGCTCAAGCAAGTCTTCTGGAGATCATAAGTACACATTTCTGTTGTCTACATAGCTAGGGCTGGAATTGCAATGACACATGTGTATGTGGAGCTTTGGTGGATTCTGCCAAAATTTTCCATCATGCCTGTGGCATTTTAAACCTACGCCAGCTACGTATGAGCATTCTGGTTGCTCCACCTCTTCTTCAACTTTGGGTCTTTTTGTCACAGCCAGCATGACAGGAGTGCTTGGATTTTTAATTTTTATAAATGGCATTGTTTTATAGTTCCTGTTCTGCTTCTTACTATTTCCCTAAGTATCCCCTGAATTCTTCCTAGGTAGCTGGAAGCAACACCTCCCATTTGCTGGACACTTGGTATACGCCAGGCTCTGGACCCTAATTTTACATGTGTTGTCTCACCTCCACCGTATGGGGCTGAGTGGGTTTTGAACTCACTGAGGTATGCCTAGTCCCCTCAAGGACCCTCTGTTAGGGACTCAGTACGAGCTCTGAAGAAGTTATAGGGCTGCTTGGGTGTTGAAATGTGTTATTATTAATTCATTTTTTTAAAAAATAGACTTCAGTTTTTAAAGCAGTTTTAGGTTCATGGCAAAATTGAGTCTAAAGTACAGACATTCCCTGAATACCCTGCCCTCGCTCACTCAAGGCTTCCCCCGCCATCAAGACAGTTTATTTTTGGCTGCTCTTTAGGTAGCAGTTTTTTTTTTAATAATTTTATTAAATCATAATTGTGTACATTGGTGCAATCATAGGGCAGAATGTGCTTCATATACAATCAGAAATATTTTGATCGTACTGTTAGAGATAGCCTTCATGGCATTTTCTTGATCACTATATA